>MUZC01002311.1:138420-160232 GCA_002072015.1 Radix auricularia | reverse complement strand
CTTTGTTATCACTCGGCTCGCTTGGGTTTGTGTTTAATCTTTCATTTGATTTATTTTATTTTTTTTCCTCTGTATAGAAATAAGTTGCGGAAATTTTTTGTGTGTGGGAGGTTATTAAAGCAACTCAAAGGACCGAGAAAAAGAATCCAACGAGGTGGTAGGTAAATACAGGAAGCTTACAGGACTGAAAGGAGGGACCAGATTTGCATAGTGTCAAACAGTCGGAGGTTAAAGTGGGAAGTTTGTATGTCTATTCCCTGTTTGCATAACTCGGTTCTTAACCTTTTGACGGCCCACGCGCGAGATCAGTCACGTCACTTTACCCGCGGCTTTGGGTGGATACACAGTGATTGTTCAACTGAGTCTAATCGAGATGGCCAGGTGCCTGGCTCAGTGCTCTGACGGTGCACGCCGTATTTGGGGTCTGATGCTATCAAATGTGGCCGTGTAGCTAATTGCGCAGCAGCGGAACTTTTTTTTTGAGAGAATGTATGTCTTAATGATTGGTTTAATCAAGTCACACTCATCTGATTACAAATTCTCAGAGCAACTATTCATCTAAAATTTAAAGTGCATCAAATCGCACGTTTAGTAAGTTAGCCGCAAACTTCCATTTACAGATTTCGTTTTCTAATATCCTTTATATTATCTTATCTTATCTGTTACAGACGCTCCTTCTATACAGAAGATTATTGCGTCCTACGTTTATATATGGTTTGTGTCTAGTACTGCACTCTTAATAGAGTTTTAAATGATGATAAAGTGTTGGCTTTCCTGGTTTCCTCAGGCAACCCACACAAGCCCGAATTCCGGAAGGGAAGAAAGAAAACTTGTATGTGTTTGTTCTGCATATGGAATAAGAAAGACGTTTTTATCCTTATGTCTATCTGAGGGTTGTATTAAGTTTTCTCTGTGCTGTAGCTCGTGGCGTGTGCTTGATTGCTTGATGCCTTGCTGGATTGTTTGCCGAAAAAAAACTTTTGATCGATTCTTAACCTTCTCCCTCCTATGCTAGCGAGCTGAAATTATGCAGGCAGACTTGTGCCACCAATAAAAATGACCTATCAATAATTCAGATCGATCGAATCTACTTTAATTAAATCAATGAATATTTAGATTATCTATATTTATCTCTATGTAGTATGTTAAATTTTGTGTGCAAAGTCCGGCCACTGGGCCAAAAGCGGCCCGCGAATCCATTTTAACTGGCCCGCGGCCTAATCTTTAATTACTAATTGTCCGATGTATTATCACTGTAATGACATTATATTTATTTTTAAAAGTCGATTTTAAATTGAACACCTCAAAAGATACCAAAAAATTGAAAAATCTGCTATTAATGACAGTAAATCACCAGTAAAAAATCACTTTATTTATTACTGATGATGTCCCTTCCATGACTGGTGAGCACAGTTAACTACCAAAACTTGTCTTTAAAAAGTCAGCGGAGAGGCAGGCACAGATGTTAAACCTCACTGTATCATTTAACAACAATTCTTTTGTGACAAAAATCTTAGATGTGATCGTGTCTTTGATCCAGTGATAAAAGCTGTAAATCATATTTGCTCTATTGCCCTGTTTCACTGCCAGTTTCAGCAGTTTCTTCTTGACATCCAGGGAGAATACAAAGATGTTGTGTGTCACAAAGATGTAAGTTGTCACAGTCGGGAAATCTAAATTTCAGCGCTTCCGAAAATAGGGTATTTTAACGAAAAGTAAGGAACGATCAATTCCAGAACTATCTGATCCAGCTTGGCTGGCAGATTTTGCGTTTTTATTTGATGTGATCAGACATTATATGCAGTGGTAATCAAATTATGTTCACGTATCAAGGCCTTTGAGAACACGCTGCAACTTTTTCAAAGGCAACTGTCTCAAATCCAGTCATCTGTATAAAGAGAGATTCAAAGAGATTCGTATATTTGTCAACAAAATGCTCAGCTTGTTTGGCTCGGCATATTTGGGTGAGCAGACATTTTCAGTGATGAATTTTAACAGCACACAAATATAAATTTTTTTTAAAAAACGTGCGAGGTCGAGAATAAGTGACTCTCACATGCGTAATATTAATAGTATACTTTAAAAAAACAAGTGGGATTGAGCCTATTTACTGCATTCAAGATCTCAGTTTCACCTATCCCATTAAAATGTTTCTTGAAAAACATATCAAAATATATCATTTTTATGATATTTAGGTCTGCGGAAATTAACGATTAATTAATTTACTTTTAAACATTATAATCGATTAAAATTAATGTGTCGTTACCTACATAATTTTCCCTAAGTATCATTAAAATCTATTTAGACGTAAAATATGTACACAGAAAAGGTTTTACATCTTTATTTCTTTCATAGCTGAAGAAATTCTTTGTGTCACGTCACAAAATTCGGGAGCCATAGAGTTTCAGTGACTTAATTTAACCGATTTCGCGAAATAATTAATCTCGACTTAACGGGACGTATATATGAGTTTTAAAATGTATAACTAATGGATTAAATTCTTTCCTTATTAATCTATCAATTTTTTAAAAAAATCAGTACGAGCCCTGATATTTTAATCCGGCCCGTCATGCAAAACGTTTGGACGCCCATGTGCTAGAGTGACGCGGTGCGTATTATATTAACAGCCTTTGTAATATTTTCCTGTCGCGCGGTGTGGCGCGTATTATATTGACGCTACTTTTTAAAAATATATTCCCGATCTGGAAATGTAACTCCTAGTAATTGCTAATCTGTCTCGCGGTGCACACTATATTAAACATGTTTTTATAACCATTTTCCCGTGATCAAATGGAGCTGAAATTTAGCAGGTAGGCTGTAGTAGTTTTTTTTAAAAAACTATAAATCCTTTATATTTAAGACATAACTACAATTTTGGATTTTTGGATTGTCGTGCGATGCATATTATAATGAACATACTTTTATTTAAGTCTTGTAAATAAAAGATTTATAGTCAAAAACTTTGTTTTTAAATTTTATTTAAAATTCAACTTATTTCTTCATTTTCTTGAGTGTGTGAGACAATGAAGCATCTGTGTTGGGTTGGATCCATTATCACAACTAATTTTTTAAAATTCGTTTTGTGGCAATTTCCCGAATATCATTTGTCGACCTCCTTGGATTAATTCCGAGCACTTTGGAAGATTTCATATCAAACTCAAACTGTTTTTTAAACCACGTTTAGTTAAGCTCACGACCACAACCACCGCCCAAGACCGATTTTGTTTTTTAAGGACGATCCTAAACAATACGTATTTGTTATAGTCTTCCACGCATATTTCTTTAAATTTCCATAAAAACTACGGAAAATATTGCGCACCAAATGCGCTCGCCGTATTTTTTTCAAACCTATTTAGCGCTTTATACACTATTAATTCGTGGTGTCTGCTTGAGCCATTGCTTGCCGAAAAAACTTTGGATCGATTATTAACCCACTTCCTCGTAAGCTAGTGAGCAGAAATTTTGCAGGCAGACTCATGCCGATGATAAAAAAGATTTATCAAAATCTTTTATCGATCGAGTGTACTGTAATTGAATAATTGAATGTTTTTTTTAAATTTATCTCTATGTATCATGTTAATTATTGAGATAGAGTGTCGTGGTGCGTAATATGTTCAACAACCTTTCATGTCGCGCAATAAGGTGCGCATTATATTGACTATACTTTTAAAAAATATATTCACGATCGGTGCGCGTAATTTTAAACACGTTTTACGAGACATAACTAGAATTTTGTATTTTCGGATTGTTTTGCCCTGCGTATTATAACGAACCTTATTATAGATACGTCTCGTATATAAAGGCTTTAGAGTAAAAAACTTGATTTTTAACGGATTTTCTTTTTATTAAATTCTTTATATTGACTCGTGGTGTCTGGTTGAGCACTTAATTGTTTGCTTGCATGCCGAAAAAACTTTGGATCGATTTTTAACCCACTTCCTCGTAAGCTAGCGAGCTGAAAGTTTGCAGGCAGACTCGTGCCGATGATAAAAATGATCTTTTAAAGTTTCAAATTGATCGAATGTACTGTAAATAAATTAATGAATTTTTATATTTCTCTATTTATCTCTATGAATCGTGTTATTTTTTATTTCGTTCTAGTGTGTCGCGGTGCGTATTATATTGAACGCCCTTTTTAATACTTTCTGTTGCGCTGTGCGGTGCGTATTATAATGACGATACTTTAAAAAAAATTCCCGATCTGAAATTGTAAATGCTATTACTTGCTAGTCTATCTCGCATTGCGCACTTTGCTAAACATGTTTTTATAACTCTTTTCCGGTGATCAAATTGAGCTGTAATTGTAATTTAGCAGGCAGACAATAGTTGTTGTTTTACTATAAATCATTTATATATGAGACATGACTAAAATGTTGGATTTTAGGATTGACGTACAATGCATATTATAATGAACAGACTTTTAGTAATGTCTCGTGTATAAAATTTATAGGAAAAACTGTTTTTTACTTGTTTTTTTAACAAATATTAATTAACTGATTATGCTTTTAGAGAACGTACAATCTGCAGCCAATAGATATAGCTAATGTGAAAACTTGTTGATAGAAGAACCAATCATTAAAAAATAATGTCTTTGGTAATTTTATTTTTATTGATGTTATCTATAAATCACAACTATTAAATGCAATTATTAATGAAGAAATATTGTCCTAAAAATGTCATTCTTTAAGCTTACGTTTTACATAAAATCATCTATAAAATCAACAGTGATGATTCTTCTTGAGAAGATTGCCTTAAGCAATATCGCCTAATTTTTAAAAATACATTTAAAATCATTATTTTAAAAAAAATAAATAAATAAAATTTAAAAAATCTTGTGTGGGGTAAATTTTTCTGTTAATACAAATTCTGAATTATTTAAATTCTGAGAAGTGTTTGTGTTATATACTTTGTATTTTACTTGTGACTGAGACTGAGTAAGTTATATTTATCAAATTAATCAGCGCTAGGGATGAGTGCGGTCATGATGTATTAGTAAATTTGTCCACTAGTTAATTGCGATGTTTTAGCAAAAATAGCAAAATTTTGTGATACATTTTAACAATGATGGACCTGTGTGTGTGGTTTAAAAATACTTTTAAAGAAAATTAGATCCCTTGGTATCAATTAGGAATATTAAAACACATGCATTTTTTAAAATATAATTATGGCGCATCGACTTTAATTATGAGATAGTTTGATTTAAGCCGCTGATGTATTATACAAGAGGCATTGTTAAGATTTAAAAAAAAAATACACTGTATGGTACACACATTTTTAATGACATAAGGATGGAGAAATCACCAGCAGGGGCGTCGCTAGGGTTGGTGTTTTTTCATGGTGTCACCCCTTCATAATTTAAGGGGGACGTCCATAAATGACGTCACGGGAGGTTACCAATTTTCACCCCCCCCCTTTTCAGCCGCGTCATACTTTGTCACAAAAACGTAAACCCCAACCCCTTGTTCCACTATGACGTCACAAAGCTTAGACACCCCTCTCCCAAGCCACAATTTTCTCAATAAAAATTAGCATGTTGCAAATAAGTATTTTGTCATTTAAATATGTATTTAGTGTAAGTATGCACTCTAGTATCGTAACACGCGGGGAGCCATTGAAAACGTCATTAAATTAATTGTAAACAATCAAATATTTAAGGGGACTTTTATTTAAACACATCCGCCCCCTAGTCACACGTCGTCACAGATGCGTGACCCCTCCCCCTATGGTTGATTAAATGGAGGGGGGCTGAGCGGACTAAAGCCAGTGGCCCCCAATAATTTAAATGTTATCATAATGTATAATAAAGATGGGCAAATGTTGTATGAATCCCTGAAAATGCCTTAGACAGTCATAAGTCAATGCTACAGTCATAAGTAGGAAGTATAACAGAGTCTGGGCTAATCTTTGTAAGAAGTGCAGTGCTGCTCATTTTGTGCCGTGTACAGCTCATTCCCTTCAATTGGTTGGGAAACGTGGAGCAGTTGTCTTCTGCAAAATCTTTATACCTACAGATACTTCCAAAACACATAAAAGTGATACAAGTTAATAAAGCCCGACAAGATGGTCAGCCCGACATAATGCTGTAAGCAGGGTCGGCCTAAGGGAATTAGAGGACCCAATCGAAGTGAATTTGGTGGCTTAAAAAGAACTTTCAAGTCAAGGCACACGGCTTCAACTCCTTGTAGTCTGGGTAGCAAGTATCTTTAATGAATCCTGAATCAACCTCTGTTACTTAGCGAACCTTACATTAATAGCCATGCATCCTCTCCCTTCCCGACCACACAATATTTTCCGTTCACAGCACAAACCACGTGTTTCATACTCAGTCAACTCGCATGCTCATACTATGTCAATACAACATCACAACATGACTCTCACAAATATTGCAGCACTGAAAGAGTTAATGGCAACGAAAATCAGCCCCTTGTCTGTTCACTTGAAGCAGAAAGATTTCGGAAGGAACTTACACAAATTAAAGTCGCTATGTTACTTGAATTTTGGGGAAAACAATTTTAGAGAGATTTCAGAAAACAAAATTATCCCTTCAAGAGCCGAGAATATCTTTGATTTCAGGAAAGTATTTGAAGTCTCTCAATGAGTTTGTTAAAAGAAAGCATTTTTAATTTGATTCATATGAAGACGAAGGAAAGGACAAGTCCGTGGGGAAAAAAAGACTAAATAATCGAGAATACTATTAAAGAAGAGAAAGTGTCAGTTTGATATTACCAAAATGGTAATTATGGTAATCATTGACAAACTTTTTGAAGCCCCACAACATCGATTAAGCGCATATAAAGACATCCATTCTGAGCTCAGAAATGATGCCATTCGAAGGGCAGGCAGCAGCCAAGTTAATGAAGAATATTAAAGTCATTTCGAAGACTGTTTACTTCACAATTAGTCCAATTTTCAGAACTCTTAAATAACCTATTGTCCAGCCCCAGGCTTAGGGTAAGGAAAAGGAAGAAGCACAATGCGAAACTCAAAACAAGTGCACAGAGCTAAAAATAAATTTTGCTGCTTTTGAATGAGATAAATTTCAGTTATTTACAAATGTAGCATCGAAATTCGCATCTATCTCTCAATGGTGACTTCAAACTGCAGCAGAGAGCGATCTTTGCAAAGTTGAAAAGAATACAAAAATTAGTTAGAATTCGTATTGGACAACAAAGACTGAATATGTTCTCTCTAATGACTATTGAAAAGGAATTTGTAAGCTTATTTAGCGTGACTGACTTGATTGAAAACATCGCCATGAAAAAAATCGCAAACTTAAGTTGTAGGTTGAAATAAGAATAGATATTTTTTAATAACTTTTTTATTTCAGATAGAGAAAACAATTCGTTACCCCATGAAAAACAAACGTTGAAAAAAAAACATTAAAAAATACAGAACAACGCGTAATATTATTCATTATATGGGCTCGTTTGTAACCACGAAACAGCGTAAGTTGGGATGGGACGGTCGTAACCGGGGGACTATTTATATATATACAAACATACATATCCATACTTGCACGTCTTTAATAAATATAAAAAAAATATTGACTCAAAGACATTGAATTCAAAATTCTCTTCTTAAAAAAAACAAAGAAAACTTGAAAAAAATTGTACCCCTCCCCCCGACCCCATTAAGGTGGAGGATATAGTGAGGTGGGATTCATTCATGCTGTTAGTGTGTCAAAACCTTAATGACTTTATGTCCAACCTTTTTAAAGATCTCTCTGCTGCGACTGTTTCTTTTTTTTCTTATTTGTTTTAATGTTGTATGTGTGCTGGAATTTTTTTATTATTGAAAGTTAACTGATTTTTTTAAAAATTAAAATCTTTGTGTTTAATGTATGTCATCGTATTTCTTACTTTCTTTCTAGTTGAAAGAAATGTTTATTCTTTGCTTTTCTGACATAAAATCGAACAGTAAAATTTTAGGCTTTGGTGTCCCCCCCTGATGGTGTCACCCGGGGCGGCCCCCCCTGCCCCCCCTCACGACGCCACTGATCACCAGCAAATATCAAGGCCGACGCTGTGAAACTCCCCCGAGGAATGCCGACTATTTGGTGTTTAGTTAGCAGGCGGCCGGAGCTCGACATTCGCCACCGTGGTGAGGAGAGCGAGGCTTCCAACGCTTTCTGCACCTCCCCCACAATCCTTTGATGACAGGTATGCGGATTTGGGCCGCGTAGACCCGCGTAGATTGTTTTCAGAGATGAATTGGCGCGGAGTCTTGAATGCCTCTCGCGCAGTCAGAAAATTCTCTTATTTTCTAATAAACTCATTTGGTCTCTTACCACTCACCTTCTTTAAACCCCCTCCACTCCAACCTTCCCCACCCCTCCCCGGACCTAGGATTTGCAGAAACATTCAAAATCGGCACCATACCCTGACAGGAATGTGCCAAATGTTAAATTAACGTTGATGAGAATTTTACAAATAGTTGTTTTTTTAAAAAAACAACAACAACCAAACATAATATTATGAAGGCCAGAGTTTCAAATCAATAACTTTGAAGCAAAAGAAGCAAAGTCACGAGGACCCAGTACACGGATTACTTGGTCTTTAATTTGTTCTAGTCAAACACCAAGTCAACGCCTCCAGTGAGCAGCTCTCACAAGTTTGTCGTATCAAGACAAAGTGTGAGCTCCTACGTTAGAGCACTGTCCAACTAACTCATATATCAACAGGCTAGACCATAACAGGGACTCGAACTGCCGTCATTGCAGCCTAGCTTTAAAACAGTACCACACCTTTTAACTTCATGTCCCGCGCTAGAAATAGCCGGAGAGGTTAGGGTGGCAAAAGAGTCCCACTTGAACACAGTGTTGTGTGGCATTGCTCAGCAGATGAAACAGGTTGCCCAGGTATTAGCCGAGGCCTTAAGAGACTAAGTCTCAGGCCAAATGAATATGTAGAGGAAGAAGAAGCTCCATCGTTACAGCACCCCAGGATTGCAACATCTTGCATGAATAACACAGTTGCCCAGCAGTGACAACAATTATCTCGTTTAGGACAGTTGTCCAGCAGTGACAGCAATTATCTCGTTTAGGACAGTTGCCCAGCTGTAACAACAATTATCTCGTTTAGGACAGTTGCCCAGCTGTAACAACAATTATCTCGTTTAGGACAGTTGCCAAGCACTAACAACAATTATTTCGTTTAGGACAGTTGCCCAGCTGTAACAACAATTATCTCGTTTAGGACAGTTGCCCAGCTGTAACAACAATTATCTCGTTTAGGACAGTTGCCCAGCAGTGACAACAATTATCTCGTTTAGGACAGTTGCCCAGCAGTGACAACAATTATCTCGTTTAGGACAGTTGCCCAGCTTTAACAACAATTATTTCGTTTAGGACAGTTGCCCAGCTGTAACAACAATTATCTCGTTTAGGACAGTTGCCCAGCAGTAACAACAATTTTCTCATTTAGGACAGTTGCCCAGCAGTAACAACAATTATCTCGTTTTGGGCAGCTGCAAGTGTTCGCAAAGAGACTTCAGATAACATTACAATAAATGTACAGCGAAATGTTAGCCATGGCGGTGCTTCAAACTCCAAATTAACGGGAAAGTGAAACAATGCACTTGCAATTCTCCATGTCACAAAAACCTACAAAAGGATGTCGTTGTAACAGTTATCTGTTTCGGTTGGGAAGATGGTGTGTGTGTGTGTGGGGGGGGGGGGTTGGGGGCTAGTTCTGTTTGTTAGACACCCTTTATTTTAAATAGTTTATTGTCAACCTATGACAGACGCGTTAATTTCAGCAGTTATGGTTCGTGATATATCAGTACGTGTTATATCAGTACTTGTTACATATCAGTATGTGTTATTTCAGTACGCGTTATATCAGTATGTGTTATATCAGTACGTGTTATATCAGTACGTGTTATAACAGTACCTGTTATATCAGTACGTGTGTATAACAGTACGTGTTATAACATTATGTGTTACATCAGTACGTGTTAAATCAGTACTTGTTATATCAGTATGTTTTATATCAGTATGCGTTATATCAGTGTGATTTGCAGCTGGAATCAAAGAATACATTTAACAACACCCCCACCGCCCAGCTTGTCGTCACGGACAGGGGCGGATAAGGAATGGTCTGAAAGGAATGAGTATTTTAATTCTCTGCATTTATCACCTGTGGTGTGGTCGTATTCTAAGGTTGCCGCCCCGGTTTAAAATGCGAACTGTCTAAAGATAAGGCTCAGATTTATTGGCTGGATCAAAGATGATACTCCATGGAATTAAGCATCCGACTTGAGCAAATCGCTGGCGCATTGGGCTAATTAATTAGACGACTCGGATTTTAACAGACTGCGTAATGTGCGTTAACAGCGGCGTAGTGGGAAGGGCTCCAAGTTTGAAAGTCCCACGGGTCCCCACTTGATGGGGGCCCGAAAGGAGTGTGCAATTTTTTTTAACGTTAAATATTACGCCACGCGATGTATGCAGGTCCCCTCAAAGAGGCCAACCCCCGGGCCCCTGAATCCCTACATATTCCTAGCTACGCAGGCCACTGTGCGTTAACGAGCAACAAGTAGGTATGAAAAAATGATACATTTTAAAGTAAGTCCTATTAGCACCTATACTATTAGCACCTATACTATTAGCACCTATACTATTAGCACCTATACTATTAGCACCTATACTATTAGCACACCTATACTATTAGCACCTATACTATTAGCACCTATACTATTAGCACCTATACTATTAGCACCTATACTATTAGCACCTATACTATATTGTTTAAATAGTTTTGGTAGTTTTAAAAACAGGAATATTTTAACACTTAATCATTAATATACATAATTTGCTATATATATTCCGTCCGTCCGTAACGGTACTAATTTTAGAAATAAGCGCACCGCTTTAAAAAAAAAGCCTTGAAAAAAAAATTACTGCACCAAAAATAACTCTTTTTCAACATCCGCATTAAATTGTTCAAATGGAAAGAAATGAATGAAATAAAAATAAATAAAATAAATGAAAGTGTAAGCTCTGTATTACATTATTTTTTAATGTTTTTTTTTTTTTTCAAAATTAATAGATTTCAAATGAAATATGTTTGTTTTGAAAACTTACGTCATTTTTGACGGGTAATACACTAGTATGTACATATATTTAGTGCATAAAACAAACACATACATCATACAAATTTTCGTTCTTCCTGTCCGGAAATCGGACGTGGAATCGGTTGCCTGAAGAAACCAGGAAAACTAATACTTTATCAACATTTAAAATTCTAATAAGAATGCAAGACTTGTCACAAGCCACAGATAAGCGTAGGACGCAATAATCTTCTGTATAGAAGGCGCGTCTGTAATAGATGAGATAAAATTGTATATGCTATGGCAATACACCACTGAGTCTGTATTTCAAACAGGGAGCACACGTAACGTAATTGTATCGATTCCTCAGCTGTGCTCGATGCTTAACGAATGCGCATTTAAACTTTATAACATTGGCAAACTGAATACTACAGGTTAACTACTCACATTAAGATACTGATTTGCCGTGGTTTTTTAAGTAAACTAAACTAAGGTATAGATATTTCATGTATTTCGGTTGCATGTAAGCGGACAGAGTGATTTGATTTATTGTAGAGGAAGTCATTCTAACCCCAGAAAGTAACTCAGAACCCATTGCAGAAACTAATTTCTGTTGTGAGTCTGGAATTCGGGTGAGAAGGGATGGCGAGAACAAACCAGGAAAGCCAACACCATCAATATTAAATAACGATAAATTATAAATAAACCATGGATTCACTATCCTTCTGTATAGAAGGAGCGTCTGTAGTACATAAAGTAAGAGAATATTTTATTTGTATGTAAGATAAACTAAGAGTGTCTGAATTAAGTCAAGTATGCACCTGAAGTGCACTGCCATTCGTTTACTTACAGTTACAGCCATGAAACGGCTTGTTTGACGTAATTTTCTGAAATTTAAAAATAAAAACAATAAACAAACATGCTCATGCACACATGCACACAGGCACACAATCACACAAACACACAGGCACACAATCACACATACACACAGGCACACAATCACACATACACACAGGCACACACAAACAAAACACAATTATATTTAAAAAAAACAACAACAACAAAAAAAAACAAGAAGAAATAGTATGTTTATTATAGGCATAGATTTATTGTTTCTTTCGGTCAGCATACATGAATGAATTGGTATAAGCGTTACGGTAGTACCAGATAGAGAGATAAGTTAACTACGGACAGCTACAGTCAACCTTTACGGGCGGAAAGGAATCCAGGAAATATAAACAAGACATCGTTATAGTATGCTTGTGCTGAGGAGTAGCGTGGCCACATTTCTAGAATGATTGCTTAGCGGAATATATTGAAGAACATGGGCGAATAAGTGAATTGTGTTGTGAACCGTTCAAAGACAATTATTATTATAATAGCAAAGAAGGTCGTTGTTTGGGTTTAGAAGCATCCATTAACTCTTGTTTGAGTTTCTCTTAGCTATTTCACGCAACGTTATTGCACGTTAGTTATAGTTTATATAGAAATATATTGAGAAACATATAGAAAATATAAAAATATTGAGAAACATAGAAAATGTGAAAATCGTGATAGTCATTCCAGGCATATGATGTCAGTACATGTGATACCGTGACTTTGTGTTGAGGGATGTTTTTGTAAGGCTGGGTTCAAATGTTAACAAAGACAAAGATGCTATTTTATTGTAAGTCTCATCTTGTCATTGATTGCATGAACAACAGATACGGCATGATGACATGATCTTTTACTCTCCATTCAACTCCATAAAGTACTCGCTTAATATTACATTTTAAAAATGCACCAACTTGTCTAGATCGGGGCTAGTTAATAATAATAATAATATATATTTATATATATGGTATAGATAGATAGATAGATGGATGGATGGATGGATGGATGGATGGATTGATTAGATAGATAGATAGATAGATAGATAGATAGATAGATAGATAGATAGATAGATAGATAGATAGATAGATAGATGCATGGGTGAATAACTGCAGAGAGAGGCTGTACAAGGAGACAACTAAGATTGAGTGGGAAACAGACATCAAAATGCATTTTATAAGGATTTGAAAAGTACATACTAGTCCCCGATCAGCAGCAATATGTGGCCGCCAGCCATCTTAATACATTTGAAATGTTAAAAGAATATGTTCATCGTACTCATCTACCTACATGTAGAGTTACCCGCAATTTGATTGGATCTAATTAATTTTTTTTTAAAAAGTATATAACACACACGAAAAAAAAATTACCCGCAGTTTAAACGCCGTGCGTTAAAAACAAAATTGACAATGCTGGGAGGATAACATCAATACATCAGTCATCAGACATCCCACAGCAAACATCATACATCGTTGGCGAGAATTATTTCTGCCAAGCGTGTGAACTCTATCGCAGTGGTCTCCCATTGAGACGATTGATATGTCAACAAGGTTTTTACTGAAACAATTCTCCAAATGAAAGATATACCAAGTCGTGCATTGTGAATGGCAAAGTTTCTCAATCTCAGTTGCTTGAATATCCAATGTGGTTTTGCGAGGTGAGGGGGGGGGTGGGCGTTCAAAGAAAAAGTAATGATATGAACAAAAAAGCTGTCATCTATCAATGTTTTCATGCATTTGCTAATTGCCATACTGGCGGCATCTACTCTGCCCTGAAACCTAATTATCTTAAAAGTTACTTTTTAAAATTAAAAAAAAAAACAACTAAATAAATTTGTTGACATTCCGACAATCTACATGAAAAATTGAAATGATTTTTTTTCCTTCTTGTAGACATTTTTGGAATTAGGGTAGCCAGCTGTACCTACACTATATACGAGATGTATAATGATTTATAAAAAAGAAATTGCAGCATTAAAAAAAATTGAATTAAAATGGGCCAAGATTGCTAAACATGTACATGATTATTACAAATTTTTCGTCTAGATTTAGACCTCGGGCGAGTTCTGGGTAAAAGTTTCTTAGGTTTTAAAAGAATCAAACGATTACCTTTCTTACATTGTATAAATAAATAAAAAAGAGTGCATTCAATATAATTGGTTAAATTTACAATAAGTTGAAGATTTCAATTAGACATTTATTGTGATTACGGTTTTTTAAAACTGGGGTTGTACCGGAATTCACCACCCGCATGTCAGGAATCTGGCCATTTTAACAAATCCGGCTTCGGCCGAATCTCACTGCATAAATACGGCAAAATCCGTCTCCGACAATCAACGTTAAGGCTAATTCCGATGGTCTAGATGAGTGCTTCTCAAACTCTTTGTTACAGCGGACCGGCAGGATCTTTTCCAGTGCACCAGGGACCGGTGAACTATTTTTTTTAAAACTGACGTGGTAGTGAAATGCTACTTATTTTATTTTTATTTGTTTCATTTTTTTGTTCTTATTAGCGAAAAAGTAACATATTCTATAGGGTTAGTTTTAATAGTTGCAAATTAGAGATTATAATTACATCTTTCTTTCCTTTCTTGTGCGGACCGCAGCGGAGGGCCCACAGATCGACACCGGTCCGAGGGCCACCGCTTTGAGAAGCACTGGTCTAGATAATATTATTTTGTAAACGAAAGTGAGGGTTTTTAAAGTCATTCATCTCTATCTAAATATTACTGCGGGATTAAACAAAAGAATAAGCCAATAAAACACAATGAGAAACTTTCCCAATACAGTGTTTAAACCATGATCGTTGCATTATCTACAAATAACGTCCTAGCTGAATTTAAACATAACGATTTCATTTTCTTGCTCTCCCCCCTCCCCCGTCACCACTCCTTTTGTTTTCGTATCGAACCGCTACTTCTCATCAAGAGTATCGAGTCTTCTTCACGAGTTGCTTGCACCTCTGACGCTGACGCCTTGGCTTCAGCAAGCATTTTTTCGTCTGTTTGTACAAGTCCTCCTGCGTCCTGCAGCACTTGACGAAATCCCTGGGGAACGTGACCGAGCACTTGGAGGTCTTCTCCGACAGCTTGTTCTTGTGGACCGTCTGGTTGTTCTTGAGGGTGCGGTTCGACAGCTGAACGCTGTACTTCTGCCGCTGGTACTTGCGAATGACGGCCAGGAGCGCCACGTCGCACGGCATCTTCTTCTTGGCCACGCGCTGGCCGATGTCGCAGCAGCGCTTCCCCGTCGGCTGGAAGCGGCTGCTGGAGGCCGAGAAGATCGGGTGGACGACGTTGTCAATGGGATCCGGCGGCTGGGGTTTGGTCGTCTCCGTCAGACTTTGATTGAGGCGGAACGGTCGAATGATAACCCCGTCAGCTGCAGGGGGCGTTGGGTGAAGGGAAGAGATCAGGGAAAAAAAATTAAAATCAAAGTAAAATATGAAAAACTGTGTACGTGGGGGGTGGGAGGGAGGTAATATTGTATTTAATCCAGGGTGTTCAGGCCCATAGGGCTTGTCATTTCTAAGACCGGAAAACGTCATAACTCTTTGTGTAATGTCTCTATTTATCGGAACAATGATTTTAAGCATAAGTACAAAAGAACCAATAAGTTCTCAAAATTGTTAGCAAAGTAAAATTACGAAACTTGTTCGAGACCAATAAGCTGTCTTAAATTAAAGAATAATTAATATAGACTATAGCTAAAAAGACACTTCCTCCTCAATATACCTACATTTGCATAATGACTTGCATCTTTTATTAAATTTTCTTAAATGTGTCCTTCTTAGAACATCTGATATTTCTATAACTTTTAATAGATTTCCCTTTAGAAATGACAAGCCCTATTAGTAGCCATTTCAACACTGAGTCAAATCAAAGTGATATTATTTTCAAACTAGTGAGACGTAAATGAATTAATACCAAAACAGGATTAGTAATGTATATCTTCACGACTGTCTATGAGAATGCATTTTGACAAAATCTCTTGTGCAAATTTTTACAAGTTTCATAAAGTCGGAAAACTTGCAAAAGTTAGAATGTTAGAGAAGAGTGATGCTAGAAATGTGTTTAAACAAACTACTCACCGACAAGGCACAACTGACAGGTCAAGACAAAGGCAGTCCACACGATACGCAATCTGCACATATCTTCTTCTTGTCCGCAGTCCTTCTATCCTGTCGTAAAATTGAACATATCAAGCACCACCGCAAAGATGGGCAACAACGTCCAAGACTGAATAACGTCAGATTGTTCCTTTACAGGCGATGACACTTTATGTGCACATTCAAAACCGTTGTTGTTTGTTTGTTTGTTTAAGATGTTGACACTTTGTTTAATACGAAAGTGCTTTTTTGTTTTGCTATTTCGTTTCTTGTTGTTGAAGATGTTGACACTTTATGTACAATATAAAAGTGTCCCTCTGATAGCGCTAACACTTTGTTCAATATAATGTTTATTTAGGCTGGCGTTGACAGTTTGAGCACAATATAAAAGGTTTAATTTTTTTGAAAATGTTGACACTTTATGTTAAAACATCCTTAAAGTCAACAGAAAAAACTGATCAATATATTTTATTTTATGGGTTTTTAAAAAAAAAAAAAGTATTTTAAATATTGTTTTCCCCCTTTAATTATTATTAATATTTTTTTTACTCTTGTGCAAACATTTCGTCTGCTCTTGCTACTCGCTTTCACTTAGTCTGAACTCCCACATTCTTAAGAAACATTCTCAAATAGTTTTTTTTTTTTTAAATCAGCGGCTTGGCTGTTATTTCACTTATGTACGCCACACTTCGATCATTTATTGTTCCTGGCCTCATGTCAAATTCCTGTAAAATTCCATGCAAGAGTGATCCATCTTGTCATCGTTTAGACAAATGCCAGTGATCCCCCTTGATTGGACAAGTCGGGACAGGAGAAACAACAGCTGATGATGAAAAAGGCGTTTTATTAGAACATGTTGACAAAATAGCAACTGAAGTAATTAGAGACAGAGAAAGGGAGGGAGAGAGAGAAAGAGAGAGAAGAGACAATGAGATAAAGCCAGTGTAAAAGACGAGAGAGAGAGAGAGAGAGAGAGAGAGAGAGAAAGTGTGAGAATGCGGGGGGGGGGGGGGCGGAAAGGAGAGATCTGGTGACTAGACGCCAGTTAAAAATGGAATAGAATCATTTACAGAACTATTTGTGGACGTATTTATAGACAGGTAACACGAGCGGTGTCCTGGCGGAGCAGCGAGCTAAGTGGCTGCTAACGTTGTAAACATATGAACGCTGTGCAAAAAGATCACCAGAAACCACCGGCGCAACATCCAGTTGCCTTAGATTCACTCACATCTGTCCTGATGGACGGGTGCCCCCCCCCGTGCCCCCCCCACACACACACCTAAAACGGGACAGTGTCTTTGAGACATGGGTTTCGAATTCTGAAGTATGTTTTTGTAATTTTAAAAATTATATTTTATTGTTTTTGTTTGTTTAAAAAAAAAAGGGGGGGGGGGGGGGGTGGTGGGTATTTTAAAGGCGTTCTTTTCCCCTAGTTAGTTGAAGTGGATGGATTCAAGAGGGTTTTAGCCCCGTTCAGTCACATTTATTACTTCTTGACAGAAGATCACAAACCATCTGACAATTTATGATTTCCTAACAACATATATGTTATTGGCTAATAATTTAAAAAACAACATCAAAGTGCCATGAAAAATCTTTTAAGTATCCACCGAAACGAGAATATCGAGTAAATAAATAAATAAATAAATGTTATATGTAGAAAATTTAATGTTTTAAAAATGTGATATAGATATTAAAAGAAATTTTACAGACGGATAACTGTAATTGCGCTGAGAATTAAAAGATACTAGATACGACCTGCGGCAAAGCATACGCTTCAGACCTGCTCATAGATATGGAAAAGAAAATGGGGGATTTGGGGGGGGGGGAACGGATACAAATAACGGCACGAAGACATCAGAACAACGCAAGTGAACCGCCAAAACATTATTGGTCTCGAGACATGGGCTCTGCGGTTAGCAACATTCTCTCCCCCCCCCACCCTGCACTACCCTAACTTGCCAACAATAAACTGTGACTGGCCGACCCAAGTGAGTGTCATTCGTCATGCTTATTTGCACTGTCTCGTGCTTGTTCCGGTAAATGACGGCTATATATATATATACACACACACACATTAAAGCACCCCTTATCTCAACAAAAAAAAATAATTATAGGGTGATTCTAAAAGATTTAAAATGACTAAATTAGGAGTTAAACTCTCGATTGCAGTAGGGAGATTCGACCCATGATTGATGAGAGCATCTGAGTGCAACGACATTTCACTTTGTTACCATCTCACCCCGGGCAGCGGCTTATACTTAGCAGCGCCACTTGGTGGAAATCTTTTCAAATTCTTTGGCAACGTAATTGAGCGCTGGCACGTCGCCATGACAACGGTGGAGCGCGTGGTCTCTGAGTCAATTTTCAAGCGCAACATCAGGGCCATAAAAAAAAAAGCAAGACTGCGAAAATGTTTGTAATTAAAAGGTTTTACTACCAATTTATCTGGGTAACAATAACAAGCATGGTGCGCGCATTCAAGCTAATGTTGTTGATGTTTTTTTTTTTTTTTTTTTTTTTTTTTTTTGATAACACATGTAATTGTTGGTTTGAGCAGATTCACGCTAGAAACCAGAATTGTGACTTGGTGGGTTTAGGTTTTAAACTAGTGACTGACGGGAATTTCGAAATGTTGATAAAGTTTGCCTACCATGGTTCTAACACTTCGCCTACTTATCAAACCAAATGAAAATGCCAGTAATGGAGGCTGACTCTGAGACAGAAAATGACGACAGCTCATCTGATGAATTACTGCGTTACAAAATGGAGAAGAAAGTTCCTGAATCCATTAACACTTTACAATGGTGGAAACTTAATGAACATCGATATCCGATTATGTCATTCCTTGCCAAGACCGTTTTGCGAAGACCTCGGTTCCATGTAAATGATTGTTCAGCTTGGATGGTTATATTGTCCATTTGTCTCATCACTCGAACCAAACAATGTCAACACACTTGTCTTTTTGCTTAGTTGGTTAAATGATGACGTATAAGAGAGACAATCCAGTGTAATTAAATTTAAATTAATCATTAACAGCCCTAATTTATATATATATATATATATATAGAGAGAGAGAGAGAGAGAAAGAGAGAGAGAGAGAGGGAGAGAGAGAGAGGGAGAGAGAGAGAGAGGGAGGGAGAGAGAGAGAAAGAGAGGGAGAGATAGAGAGAGGGAGAAGGGAATCAAAGGGAATATGTGAGTTGGTCAAGATATTCAAACAGTTCTATAAAAGTGATGTTATTTCATGAAGTTTGTCATTCACTGAGTTAAGTGAAACCGCTTTGACACGCATCAGGTTGATGACGTTAATTGACGAATTCAAAACTAGTCTTATAGAGAATGTACTATCGAGAATACAATGACGATGATTTCATTATGTCATTGGACATTTGAAATATCCATTAATCTCGATACTGAGCTTTAAAGAAAAAAAACCAAAAAAAAACAACAAACAAACAAACAAACCAACACCCCCATAAACAATGTTTTCAGCAAGTAAGAACAGACAATTTTTTTTTAAAAAGCCCTACTACATTCCAAGTATCCTGCAACACTCCCATTGTATCAACTGTGTAGCCTAAAGATAATATCACATTACTTGCCAGGTTCAGAGAATTGCTTTGGCCGGTTACGCCAATTCTGAAATAGAGTATTTAAAGTTTTCTGCTACAGGTATTTTTCTTTGGTCACGCAACGTAATTTGTACCCGTTCCTCAATAGTCATGAACGATATGCCGTCCTCCCAACCCACCCAGACTACTTTAAAAAAAATCTTTTAAAATCATTGCCTCAAAAATACGTTTTAAAAAAGGTATCTCGCAAGATCTCCTGTGTTATCCCCGAGTGGCTTATTAAAACATTCCAGGCGAGCCTTGCCCGGACATGACTGAGAACCATCGTTATAAACCGCTGGCAGGTGTCTAATGCTTGCAGCCGTTTGAGAAATCATATAGACGGAGCTTGCTTGAATCAACGCCGCAAGGCAGAACTCTTTGCCGTCGCCCGCGATATTAGGAGAAGCAGGTGGATTGAAGACTCAGTGGAAATATGTTCCGTCGCGTATATTTCTGAAAGCTCAACACCGTTCACAGCGCGTTGTTTACGGATTAGTAAGAATAAAAGAAAGTAGGATAATACAAAGTGGAGGAAAGTAGATTTCTCCTGTTTGTTTCCCGTAATCTTGATGATGAAATAAGGTCGAGAGCTTCCAACATGGAGTCTCATTTAGTCAATCTGTTTTACTGTGCTGGCAACATGGAGTCGCATTTAGTCTTTATGTTTTACTGTGTTGGCAACATGGAGTCGCATTTAGTCTTTATGTTTTACTGTGCTGGCAACATGGAGTCGCGTTTAGTCAATCTATTTTACTGTGCTGCCAACATGGAGTCGCGTTTAGTCAATCTGTTTTACTGTGCTGCCAACATGGAACGGAAGGCTTGAACATCGGAGTAAAACTTGTGAGACTAAATATTTTAAGCGTGGTACAAATACCAATATTAATAGTTTAAAATCGTTTTCTCTGATTTCTTCTGGGTAAGAAGGGCTGGGTATAATACACCGTAGACGTTGGATTTATTACATTTGAGACACTTTGTAAACAACACACCATTGGGGGTCATTAAACTAGACCGCAAAGCATTTTCTCTTTCTTTCTTCTGCACTGAAACGCTCTGGTATATTTTAAAACAATATAACAATACGAACAGTTCCCTTTCTGAAAGACTAATCTAACTGTCAGCTAAATAACAGACTAGTCTATCTGCAAGCTTAACAACAGACTAGTCTACCTGTCAGCTAAACAACAGACTAGTCTACCTGTCAGCTAAACAACAGATTAGTCTAACTGTCAGCTAAACAACAGATTAGTCTAACTGTCAGCTAAACAACAAACTAGTCTACCTGTCAGATAAACAACAGACTAGTCTACCTGTCAGCTAAACAACAGACTAGTCTACCCGTCAGCTAAACAACAGACTAGTCTACCTGTCAGCTAAACAACAGACTAGTCTACCTGTCAGATAAGTAACAGACTAGTCTACCTGTCAGCTAAACAACAGACTAGTCACCTGTCAGCTAAACAACTAATGTAACGGTAACCAAAGACGCCCTCAGCCCCCGCCATGTTTCTGGGCTGCTAGAAACGGAGCTAAATGATGAACATTAAAACAGCTATAGGAAGACCTTATAATTAATGATATTCTGTTTTTTTTTTCCTGTGCGTAAATTTGTCTGGTAACCAACAACGGAGCGTCATCAGAACAGTGACCAACAACAGAACGTCATCAGAACAGTCACCAACAACAGAACGTCATCAGAACAGTCACCAACAACAGAACGTCATCAGAACAGTCACCAACATCAGAACATCATCAGAACAGTCACCAACATTAGAACGTCATCAGAACAGTCACCAACATTAGAACATCATCAGAACAGTCACCAACAACAGATCATCATCAGAACAGTCACCAACAACAGATCATCATCAGAACAGTCACCAACAACAGATCATCATCAGAACAGTCACCAACAACAGAACGTCATCAGAACAGTCACCAACATTAGAACATCATTAGAACAGTCACCAACAACAGAACGTCATCAGAACAGTCACCAACAACAGATCATCATCAGAACAGTCACCAACAACAGATCATCATCAGAACAGTCACCAACAACAGAACGTCATCAGAACAGTCACCAACAACAAAACGTCATCAGAACAGTCACCAACAACAGATCATCATCAGAACAGTCACCAACAACAGAACGTCATCAGAACA
>MUZC01002311.1:117951-132274 GCA_002072015.1 Radix auricularia | reverse complement strand
TTTTTTTTTTTTTGGGGTGCCAATGAACATGCTCAGTGATAAACCAAGAACCGCTGTCTCTAGCAGCGTATTATCGGCCATTTAATCTGCACCTCTATTTTTCTCTCATTAGCGAAATCAGATGATTGCCTGCCTTTGGCAAGGGTGATGGGAAGAGCGCGCCCACCTATTTACTGTTATATTTCTGGACTGATCGACACACTTCAAAGCCGCAAGATGGTGGCCCATTGCCGAGTGTTTAACAAAGCACACCTGAAATAGACTTCCGCGGCAGTTAAAAGTACGTCAGTAAGTACTTTCTTGGAGTAAACAAGTTCTACCTATCACTACAGGTCGGGGATGAGTCGAAGGACAGGTCCATGTTGGGCCAGATTTGCAAACTAAAGTTAATTAAGGTACCGCGCTGACATTTAAACATAGAACGGTATGTGCTTTAAAAAGGCAGATAGAAGTTAAACATAGAAGTTAGGGAGACAGCGATAAGTTGAACATGAAGTTAGTGCATTAAGGAGGAAGATAAAATTAACATATGTTTGGCTATTTGAGTAAGATTTGCTTAATGGAGAATGTGTGTGTGTGTGGGGGGGGGGGTAGGCAACATTAAAAATTCATTAATGAAACGGTCCAAGTACATTCCAATTTTGGTGAAATCTCAGCCAGATTCTGTTCCTAGAGACACGTTATGTCAATTGACTGACAACTATTATAATTATCAATATTAATATTGTAGCATAAATATTTTAAGTGCATATTACCATTTTCTTTATGAACCAAATTTTTTACAATTAAACTTGTCCCATTTGACTTAAACCTCAGCGTAAATCACGTGCCACAATCTACACCATCGGGTCCCTTTATATCAGTTGGACCCGGTGGAGTCATCTCGTAGCATAAGCAACGTTTTCATTGTACTTCATAAGTTTTTTTTACCAGCTTACATAAACAATACGGATCTTAAACAAAACTTAAGCCCTGGATTTAATCCAGACCTTTTAGCACCGGTTCTTAAATAGGCCTATGTCACCAAGACCTTCGTCATCCGGTCCCACGAAGACCTTTGGCACGAGATCCGAAAAAAACTTTCATTCCCGATACCTATACCTTAATCACTTGGTCCGGTAAAGACCTCCATCACCGGGTCCAACTAAGACCTCCATCACCGGGTCCAACTAAGACCTCCATCACCGGGTCCAAATAAGACCTCCATCATCGGGTCCAACTAAGACCTCCGTTACCGGGTCCAACTAAGACCTCCATCACCGGGTCCAACTAAGACATTCATTACTGGGTCCAACTAAGACATTCATTACTGGGTCCAACTAAGACCTCCATCACCAGGTCCAACTAAGACATTCATTACTGGGTCCAACTAAGACTTTGAATACCGGGTCAAACTAAGACCTTCATCACCGGGTCCAACTAAGACCTCCATCACCGGGTCCAACTAAGACATCCATCACCGGGTCCAACTAAGACCTCCATCACCGGGTCCAACTAAGACATTCATTACTGGGTCCAACTAAGACTTTGAATACCGGGTCAAACTAAGACCTTCATCACCGGATCCTACTAAGACCTTCATCAATGAGTCAAACTGAGACCTTTATCACCGGGTCCAACTAAGACCTTCATTACCGGGTCCTACTATGACCTTCATCACCAGATCCAACTAAAACCTGATCGCGGGTCCAATTAAGACCTTCAGTTACGAGTCCCACGAAGACCTTCATCACCGGGTCCCGCGAAGACCTTTCTCACTTGGTCTAAACAAGACCTTTGTCACTAGAAAACCTTTAACCCCAGGGCTTACAGCTCAGCGATGGTTTTACGTCAACAAGAAGTTTTGTACCATGTCCAACTCAAACCATTAGTCTTGGTCTTAATAGGAATTTAGTGCCGTGATTACAACTTCTGATTGGCGTCTATGGCCTCGAATCAAATAACGCAATAAAGTACATTAGTCCGGTTATAAGAAGCCTTCGATGTCCTATACACTTTATACTGGAGCTATCAGGAGAACTCATGCCTACAACAGATCTTCACTCCGCAAAGCATGAAGGTTAAAACAGCCATGTAGACACCCCACGCAGCAGTAAAACAGTGGCATAAGGTGGGGTATACACGGTGCGACAGCTCGCTTTTAAGAAAGCACTGTGAGAAATCTTCGAAAATATCTCGCAGCTCGATGTTCTTAAGCGCCATCTGTGGATTCTCCGATCAAAAGCAGAAACAGGTCCTCTGCACTTGATTATAATACATTACTGGAAAACACACTTTTTTCCCCAATTTTTTTCTTTCTTACTTTCATTTATTTATTTATTTTTTTAAAAAGTTTTCTGAATCAATTAAGAAGAAAATTGTTTGTATATATATATAATTTTTTACTGCTGTTGTGAATTTACATTACTTGTATAAATAGAATTCAACATATTCATAACATAAATACCTTCATAATTACCCGCCTGTATCGCCCTGGAACGCTCTATAAGTAACCTAAACGTGTTGGTTGCGCAACATGGTGCGTATTTAATAATTAATAACACAAGCGGGCTTGGGTGTGCACTATTGTGTTTTCTTTAAAGTTAGAGGGGGCCTTAAAATGCTGCAGATGTAAAGAACATGAGCTTTAAATAGAATTGGAAAGTAAGAAATTGACATAGACTTTTCTAGTTCACTGGTATGATACAAATGTGAGATTGTTCATTAGGAAAAAAAAAGAACATCTTATGGGTAGTCTACCGTGTAGAGGAGAAGCATTAATTAGATCTATACTATAAACAGATTCTTGTCTTTTTATTTCAGGAGATGGGAAGTAGTGTACCCGCATTACTGTCGCCATCGTTTTGTGTGTGTGTGTGGGGGGGGGGGGGGTAGTTCTAGTTGCGATGGAAACTTTGTTACATTTTAAAACATTTTTTTATTAAGAATCAACGTTTTCAACCCAATCAAGAGACATTTTTTTGAAAGTTGCGTGAAATAATCGAAATTAATCTACATTTACATTTCAAATAGTATCCAACTGATTTTAACAGAATATTTTTCCCGTTAATAAGAAGATAAAAAGAACATTAAAGTATATTATTTAATTTCGTATAATATATAGGTAGACTTATACGTATAATTTTCGGATTCTTGTGTTAGGTTAATTGGATTTTTTTCCAATCGATTTGTCATTTGCCGAATATAGTAGATCTAGAGCTTCACAGAAAACTCGTGTACAAATATTTCGGGGCGCAACCACAAGAGAAGACGTTACTCCACGTTAAATTAATCATTGCGTTAAGTTCAACAAACACAATCTTTGAGCATGAATATAAGGTAGCACCAATGATCCCTTTACGCTGCGCGGTAGCACTACCACGCCTATACCTAACTGACGCCGCGCCGCAGCTTAGCATTTCAGGGTGGAAAATTTGGTAAAATATTGCACAAAACATGGATGTTGTGAAACATTGCGCACGATAAAAAAATAATTACATATTTTACTTAGCACTCGGACCAATGAACCTTAGAGGGGACATTTTGTAGCAACATAATGAACAAAACTTGCCTCAAGGGCAATTGGAAATTACAGGTATTTCGATTTTTAAAGGAAGCTCATTTTAAGATTTTCACCTAAGCCTATAAGAACAGTCTGAAATTCCACTTCACTCGGAATTGAAGGTATGTACACAATGCCGAGAATCTGGCCGTCTCCCGACAAGCCTGGCAGTCTGATAGTAGCTGGAGAGCCGACCTAAAGATCGCATTTGTTTTCACAGCAGTTCTGGTTTTCGCCAAGATTATCGCCGATAATCACTCCGCCATCTGCTGCGGTTAGAGTTTCAGATTTTAGTGCTGGCTAATCAGGGATCTTTGGAGATCTTACGTTGTTGTGAGAGGCGAGGGTTCATGGAAAAAATGTTCTCGGAAAAATGATACGTCTGTATCAAGATTGTTTGTTGCTGTTGATGTTTGTTTTGTTGTTTTTAAAGACAACTTTTATAGTTTGAGGTAATATTTTTTCCCCAGGATGAAATTAAAATTTCTTTTGGGAAGGGACAATAACATGAATCAATTTTATAATACTCGCCTACAAGATCTTTTTTGTTGCACTTAATAAAAGGAAAACAGTTGGGTTTTTAAAAATTAAAAATTAAGCAGATATAAAACGGCATGTTATCACAGCAATTTCCCACGGGATTAATTGCGTCTATATTATGTATAGTCGAAAAGTCTGTCCTGTCTGTTCGAAGTTGTACAAAACTACTCCTGAACCATACCAGATAGAGGATTTGGGTCTTTTGCAAATATGTTAAGGTGGTCCCAAAGATGTGAAGGGGTATAAAAAAAAAATTCACGTTAAGTTCACTGGATTTCCTTGAAAATCCGAAACTAACGAAAAAAATATCAGTATTTTGTCACTTTCTCGCCAACATTAACACCTACCGGGTTGAAACAAACACCAAATTATAGCTAACAATGTTTAGGAAAACGTTGGAGAATGAATTTCTGAAAAATCTGATTGCGTTCTTCTTCTTCTTCGTTCTCAAATCTCATGATAGAGGATTTAGACAGCAAGTCCTATATTTGTGATGAATAGCTCTGTGGCTGTCAGTTGGTCCAGTCCACCATAGTTTGTCATCGAGGGTCGCTTCCTGGGGCAATATGTCTGTTCGGGTATGGTGATAGAGGGGCCAGGTTTGGAAGAACATGTTCCGCATTTTCCGCAGCTGTCCCGCAGGTGCACACTTCGTTCGACTCCCGTAATTTTTAGCAGTAATTTTTAGATAGCAACTGTTTTGTTTACTCTCAGAATTATTGATTTGAAATGACTTTTAATGTAAACTTGAAAAATTTCCCTTGAATAAAAAAAAAGTCTGAAATTCTTTGTTTAAAATTGCTTTTAAATACGCATTCGAGTTTTTATTAATTCTTTTAAACTTACCCTATTCAAAGAAAAAACACTCAACAATATACATTTTTAGTCCGCCCATATATTCTGTACTTATACCATAAACTTAATGATGAAAGAAATAGCAAAAAATCTTTGTACAAACTAATGCAAACGAACAATGGAATTATTACTGCTCCATTATTCTATGAACCGCTAAAGTCCTATAACAGATTTGGACGACAAGGTCTCGGTTTCAAGCAGACAATATAAGATCTAGTCGATGTCGACGATTGCACCGTGATTATTATAAGAATGTCAATCGTGGTTGATTGCACCGTGAGCATTATAAGAATGTCAATCGTGGTTGATTGCACCGTGAGTATTGTAAGAATGTCAATCGTGGTTGATTGCACCGTGAGTATTATAAGAATGTCAATCGTGGTTGATTACACCGTGAGTATTATAAGAATGTCAATCGTGGTTGATTGCACCGTGAGTATTATAATATTGTCAATCGTGGTTGATTGCACTGTGAGTATTGTAAGAATGTCAATCGTGGTTGATTGCACCGTGAGTATTATGAGAACGTAAATCGTGGTTGATTGCAACGTGAGTATTATAAGAATGTCAATCGTGGTTAATTGCACCGTGAGTATTATAAGAACTAGATTGTGCCGGGGCGCCGTGGCGCCTGCGGCGCCCCCTTTTTTGGGCGCCTAGGGCGCCAACCTTTTTTCAAAAGACCAACTAACTTGTCCTTTTTTGATAAATACGAAATATTAAACTTTCTGAAATGTACGCAAAGTATTTAATAATAATAGGGGTTGTATTTTGCGCACCGATGCACACCAAACAATGACGTCATCATATTAAATATTTTTACAGCGCTCATCAACACACGATTTTTCAACTAAACTAACTGCTGTAGACTGTCGTACATCGCTCCTCAGCGTTACAGATCCAGTGACTTGGACTATTATATTATTTATGTCATTCGTGGTTGTGTCAGTTGGAGAAATTATAATAAGTGAAATCTAACAGGCCACGCGATTACCCATCTAAAGGGACCCACATGGGAAAGCAAGACCTGTGGAGCAAATCTGCAGCAGGTGGATGGGCAACTGAACATTGGTGTGGCAACTACTAGTATTTTCCCCGACTCATGTATGTAATTCATGAGCCGACTCTGTAACATGGCTCCAGAAACAGGGTGAATACCAAGTGTGCACTGCACAGATACCATTGGTGGCTTTCAAGGGTCGATATCAGAAACTATTTTACATGTTTATTTATCGCCGATGCTCGTCCGAAAAGCTCGCTTTGTGACGTTTTGGCCAAGTTTACAATAGTCGAGACTCAATCTTTTTAAATCCCTTATTCCCTTATATTAACTTCACCGTCGTCTCCTCGTTCGTCCGTCCGTACGGCGGAAAAACAAAAGTAAAAAATGACAAACTGTTAGTCATGCAATCGAGCTGAAATTTCGCACATAGACTCGGGCCACCTGACAATACATTGTTTCAAAATTTCAGATCGATCGAATGTACCGTAATTAAATTAGTGCACTTTTACTTTATTTCTACATAAATGTATAATACCCGTCTGTTGTTGTTTAAATCCACAAGTTTGCTGAGTTCACTCAGACGATCGCTGAACACACCACACCCCCGCCCGTCCCGATTTTAGAGCATTTGGGAGTTCAGTCACTTTCAGTCTGTAAATGTTTGTTTTGAATGTAATCAATACTTTTTGTTCTGTCTCATATATCAGGGATTTATAGTCAAAAACTTTGTTTTTACGGGTTGTTTAATTTACTGTTCAAGTGTCTACACTCGCAGGAATAGAACCGTACAACAATTCGGTTTCACAGCTTCAACATTTTAAAAACACACGTCTTTATTTTATTTTTGTGGGGGAAATTTGTTACCTTCGAGTGCTCCCAGTCTTGCCATCCATAATTTGTGTGGATGTCCCCAGGTGTGACGATTTTTGTGGATGTCACCAGGTGTGACGATTTTTGTGGATGTCAATAGCCGTGACTGTGACATTTCGTGTGGATGTCACCAAGTGTGACTCTCACTAATTGTGTGGATGTCACAGGTGTGACTCTCACTAATTGTGTGGATGTCACCAGGTGGGACTGTCACAATTTGTGTGGATGTCACCAGGTGTGACTCTCACTAATTGTGTGGATGTCACCAGGTGGGACTGTCACAATTTGTGTGGATGTCACCAGGTGGGACTGTCACAATTTGTGTGGATGTCACCAGGTTTGACTCTTCGTGGAGTTCGAGATGTTCCCAGAATGTTTTCAGTACGTAGTTTTATGACCCTTAATCTCAAAGTCACCATTCAATCTACGGGGAATGAATAGAGACCTATTCAAACTCGACCTGTTACTTCAAGCACAGGTGAGCGCCTCTATCCATTAATCCAGTCAGTGCCTACGCCTACGGCTTTCGTTTATGGTCAAATACTTCACAAACATTTTAAAAAAACACCAGAACATTGCGCCTCTGTGAACATGGCCTTATACTCACTCAAGCGTATCTGAGCCAAGTTTGCCATCGGTTGCGAACAGTTAGGACAGTCCGCGGCTATGGAGCCAAGCCTTGAGGACCGCTGTGGTATTTAAAGAGCTGAACGAGGTGAACGGAACCACGGAATTCCGCTGAACACTATCGCAGCGGGCCGCTGTACTCTCGGCTGTGGCTGTACAGGGAGTGACGCGTTCGCTGGTCCCAGGTGCGCACCTGTCAAGATCATTGAACCTGATGAGGTTGCGCTTGTTGGGGCCCACCTGCTGTACATGAAAATAATCTGCTCCTACGGCTGACGGCAACAAGTCGCGAGTAATCACACAATCGTCGTCTGCTCCAGCTGACTGTTGTTCAACGAGCCTGCTGGCGAGGGCATCACTTGCGTGTTTTTGATTTGCTTTGGGGAAAAAAAAGTGTCGCTCTGAATATAGAAAGACGGTGTTAAGTGGATCAGTTTACGGAGATTATTTGTTTGTTTGTGATTGATGGAAAAGAACAGATTATTCATGCCGCAGATGTTTATTTTTAAAAAAAATAATATTAAACGTCCATCAATGAATGAACATAACTATTAGAAACAATGAAATACGTTTTCTCTAATTATCGAAACACGACTCTGATGTTGATTCCGAATAGAAAACGCTTTAAGAAACTTCAAGTATTTATTTTAAAAAAAAAATCATGGTTTAAATGAGTAGATTACGTATGGTGTACATTTTCTGTAAATCAAAGTGTGTAGTGTTCTTTGAGACATTCATAAGATTCGACCCAGTACAGATGAAATGAATAAGTGAAATCTAACAATAACTGCACTTAAACTTAGTGAAAGGCGATGAAATGAATGGATTTATAACCTCCCCCGCCCTCATCCCCAACCCACACGTGGAAAAACGTTTTAAATGGACTTAAGCTGAAGTCACGTAATGTCTGATTAAACTGCCTGTATTAACCGCCTGCTACATTCTTGACTAGTGGATATTTACTACTGTGCTATTTTATTTTAAAATGTTTCTTTTTAAAATAAGAAATTTAAAAAAAGATAAGGGTCGCTATTTTTGATGTTTCATAGACCAAGAGCGCATAATAAATTTTTAACAAAAATTTAGAGAGGTCGATTAGATTACCAAGAACATTGTCTTGGGGTACGATAACGGGATTATGGACTTGAAGTTTTGGAGTTCAGTGTTCAGTTCATGAAATAGAAGTATTTTAACATATTTTTTTTTTTGCATGTAAACTATCTCAAGATAACAATCTACTAGGAAAAAAAAAAGAATTTTCTTAATTCATAAAATTTTTATTCAATTTTACACAGTATTATTCGATGACAACTTGCTATAAAGTAGAAATAGAATACAGTGAACGGTTGATGCAATCAAAACCTCAATACAGCTATAGATTATTTAAATCTCTTTTATAATTTCGGTAGGTTGTATTTGCTTTTCAATTATATTGCTCATAATGACCGTCAACAATAGTGTGTAGCAGTGGTCCCCAACCTTTTAATCGCCGCGGAGCGGTCAAAGTTTGAACATTTTACAGCGACCCATTGAACGGATGGGGGGGGGGGTTTGGGTGGCGTTGATTGTTTATACAAGTATTTTAGATTTTTTTTATTTCTTAGTTTTAATTTAATTGTAGTTAAATATGCCATTAAAAATAAAATACAATTAAACAAAAAATTAATTAAAATGGTAAAATATTAATTTCCTAGAACGTTAAGTTAAATTAATGAGAACCATGAGCTCGTTTCCCTGCAAAGAGACGGTTCCATCTGGGGTAATGGGAGATATTGGCACCCGAATTGTCCTGCTTATGTCCATTTTATTCCGCTGTTTTATTTTAGTTGCTGTCTCTGCAGAAACCCCGCCTCACACGTATGATATGCCCGAAAAGGCAATAAAGATTTAATTGCCTTGGTGGCAATCTCAGGATATTCCGCCGTGACTTTAATCCAGAAGACTGAAAGAGTTCTCTCAAACGTAGGTTTTAGGCAATCGCCAATTGAAATCTCGAGTCGTTGAACTTCTTCTTGCACAGACTTGCAAGATTCGCCTGGTCTTTTGACAAATGGCTTAAGGATCCACACCATACCACTTCGTAGGTCTTCTGTGTTTGGAAAATAGCGCTCAAACTCTTCTAAAAGCAAAGAAATTTGATCCTGCACCAGCATAGCACTCTCAGTCTTGCAAAGAATGCATGATATTGTTGAAAAATATCCAAAATGCTTATGTTCAAGCACCAACGTGGTTTTAAACCCAGCTACTTTATCTTCCAACATAAAAACAGTTATCCTTATTTAATGGACGGATGGAGTTCATTGAGCTTGTTGAATCTGTCACGAAGTTGAGCCAGTTTTGCGACCCGTACCGTGTCACTAAAATACGCTGCCAGCAGTGACTTCTTGTCTGAGAGAAATCTTAGCGAGTTCTCTCTTAATTTTAATATCCTGGTTAGTGATTTTCCTCTTGAGAACCACCTTCATTCTGTGCTTTAAAAAAAAGGAGATCTGCGCGCTGCGTCAATCTCCTCACAAAGCTACTCAAACAGGCCTGAGTTAAGGGAGTGTGTTTTGATGTGGTTAATAATTTTAATATCAATGAATAGATTTTTTAAGTCCGGAGACATTTTTCGGCTTGCCATTTCCTTGTGAATGAAAGGATGACAATGCGTAAATCCATTCTCAGAAGCAAAAGCGCTCACGATGAAAGAGCGCCGAAATAAGAGAGCGCAAAAAATTGACTGTAGGCGGCTGGCCGATATGCGCTCATGTGTCATTGACGGGGTGTCCACCCAAACGGGTTACAAGCTATTGCCTCTGGTATGGAAACAGACACAGTCAATAGTGAAAAACACTACTGTAAATAATATTTTAAAAATTGTACTGCTCCTTTGAAGGCCCGGTTCCATGGCCTGGTACCGGTCCTTGGCCCGGGGGTTGGGGTCCACTGTATAGGACATTCTGAGTTTAGTTATTATTTCAAGCAAACAAAATAATATTTCTTCATTGCTTGGTATACACAAATATTTTGAAGAATCGAGGTAAATAAATTAGTAAATAAAGCATTTGAAGCAGCTTAAAATATAATATAAAAAAGGAAGTCCATTTATTTCATTTCTTTTCTGAACAATAAATGTGTATAGTATAATAATAGATTTGAATTGAGTTGTCTTAATTTGAGATTTCTTTTTAAAGGTAAAATATGGAGAATGAAAGAGAGAGTGGAGAGAGAAAGAAAGAGAGACACACAGAGAGAGAGAGAAAGAGTGAGAGTGAGAGTACAGCTGGAGACGAAGCATTGAATTTGAGATAGAGAGACTGAGAGAGAGAGAGAGAAAGAGAGGGGGAGGGGGAGGGGGAACGGGAGATTGAGAGTTAGACATAGATGGAGGTAAAAGTGCCTTGAAAAATACGAATCCATGACGTTTCGAACTTGGAGGGTTCGATCCTGCCGATTTGACCATGGACGAAACGTTTCGACCACAGATGTTTTGAAAATTTCGTTTCTACACTGTAAAATTGTTTTATTAATTTATAAATTATTATTTTTTAAAAAATTATTTGTGGTAAAAAATTATATAGTTTAATAATATTATAAATTCAAAATTAAAATCGGTATAAAATAGATCTTTTTAATGTTTAATTTTTGATGGGACGATTGAAAAAAAGTAAATGCACTGACAACGTGCCGACATTCAATGCGAATTCATGATTGTGATAAATGCGCTATTCCTCTGAGGTAAAAAAAAACAAACAAAAAACCTTCCAAGCCTATTCAACTCCACACCACCCCGATCCGATGTGATCGGACAATAGAAAGACAATGCGGTCAGATAGTCCTTTAAAAAAGTAACTACACTTGTCTGTCTCCTGTCCCATTATTTACATTTTCCTTAACTCATGTCCTCACACGGCGTCCCGTGGTCGTCCCTTAGTCTGGCCCTCCTAACATGTCATTAAGTGACATGTGCCAGTCCACTGGTCTCGGTAGACTTCTCTGGATCTCTCCGCCTAAATCAAAGTTACGACGTAATCGGACAAAGAAGGGCATGTGGTCAGATAGTCTTTTATAAAGGTATCTACATTCTCTCTGCCTCCGTACCTATTTTCTCTCTGATCCAACTCCCATTATTTACCTTTCCTATAACTCAGCGACACACTATCATTTAAAGGTCGTGTTTTAAATTATTGTTATATTTTTTCAATATTTATACTACATTTTTTAAAATTTCTTCAGTGGTAGAGCAATAAATGGATAGAATCGTCCTGGGTCGAAAGCATCCTGGGGTCGAAACGTCCTAGAGTCGAAACGTCCCGAGGTCGAAATGTCCTGAGGTCGAAACGTCCTAGAGTCGAAACGTCCTAGGGCCGAAATGTCCCGAGGTCGAAACGTCCTGAGGTCCAAACATTCTTGGGTCGAATCGGCAGGACCAAAACTTCCAGAGTCAAACCATTCGGCGTCATTTGTCCGGGGTCGATTCCCGAGTTGAAATGACCGATCGCCAAAAAGACAGACTGATCAGTGAGTGTACCTTAAAATGTTCACTGTTGCTTTTAATTTTATAATACGATACAGATAACCCAAAACGAATACACGAATAAAACCTTTGAGAAACGTCTCTACTACTTAATATCTAATTAAACAACCCGTAAAACCAATTTTTTAAAACTATAAATCCCTTATATATGAGACAGAATTAGAAGCATTGATTATGTTCGATATAATACGCACTAAGCGACAGACCTTTGTGACATAGAGGGCTGGAGTGAACCTCCAGTGACCTGTGGAAGTCAACTATAGCAGACGGCTACACATGCTACGTTGAGATAAACTAAATATGTGATCTGAAATTTTGATACCATGCATTGTTAGGTGAAACAAGTCTATGTGCAAAATGTCAGCCGATAATGTCATGGGAATTGGGTCATTTTTACTTTTGTTTTTCCCCGGGGGGGGGGGACCACGACAGACAAGACGTTGAAGTTAATATAAGGGATTAAAAAATATTAACATCGTCGGAAATTCCATCGGCCTTCCGCACAGTCCCAATCTTTAAAAAATATTTAGAAACAATCAAACCTTGGAAAGAAAGTTTTGAGTTTTCTTTTTATTATTTTTTTAAACACAGATGTTAAGGATAAATTAAAAAAATAAAATAATTTCATCAGAGAGAAACATGCTACATATTGAGGAACATAGACAATCTCCCTTTGTGCCCAATGTTATCATGAGAGTGTGCAGCTCTACACAGCACATCGCTTCGTGACGTGCTTCCTCCACAATGAAAGCTTTTCAGTACAACGCTGTGGATGTACCGATAGTTGATGGCGTTGCCCAGAGAGGAATTGTATTTATGGGGGGGGGGGGTATATTGCATGGTTTCGGGACAGCTGAAGCATAAAAACAATCAACAAAAGAAATGTCGTTATCAATGTTTTAGACACGAACATGTAGAAGGAAAGGTAAGTCAGAATTTTTGTGGACTATAAAAAAATATGTTTTGTTTGAAAAAGAAGGCCATTATTGAGTAGACTACTGCTTTTGAAATTCTTTTAAAAAGAAATAATAAATAATATCAACAAATATGTTAAATATATTAGCTATTTAAAAAATTGAAAGCACCGTTTATGTAATAAAAATATAGTCTTAACAATGTTAGATTTTGAGGACTGCGCTCGAGAGTCCATCAGTGACAAGGAAAAGGAATTGACGTCATCGAATCGTCACATCAAATTATAATTGAGAACCTTCAACATTCCCACAACTGAGGACAATATGTATAAGATATTCTTTAAAACAATGGAATGAAGATAAAGTGCGATGTTCCCCAGGCGAATCTCCACATATCAGCTTAGGAATGACTTTCAAGGTGAACATTTAAGTTGTCGGGCTCGATGTGTGGTGTAGATAAGCGACATGTAAATATAATGTACGCATTATTATCATCATTAATATTAGCCATCTACAAGTTGGGAATTCTGGGCGCAGCAATGTTGTTCAGTTTGATGGAAACGAAATAACCATGAGATTTATTTGTGTGTATTGGAAAGACGCAGTAATTTGTTGTTGTTGTTGTTGTTTTTATTGTTGTTGTAACAAAATAAAATATTAAAAAAAACTTGGAGTATTGAGAATCTAAATTGATGGTCGCAAAATGTTCAATTTTATCAGATATGAACGCAGTCGGTTCATCAATTTCCTTTAAATTTGCAGGCGAATCACAGACTAGGAAGGGGTATGAAAAGCATATTACGTAAGCTTGTAGGCTGTGAAAGGAAACCTATAGTTTAGCTGGATTTAGAGTTTTAGCCCAATTCGTAAAATAATTTTTTTTTAAAATATTGATCTCAACACCTTACAGATGGAAGTTTGAATTTTCGGATATTTTGAGAAAACAATTAATTAGTTTAGAGCATCCGGGTCCCAAACAACAATTCTTTTTTTAAAACCAAAACATGTCATCCATCCCCGCTTCACCCTTAGCACACAAAGTATCTTGTATCATTGCTACAAACACAAACTATCTTGTAGCATTTCTAAACAGAAAAACAATCTTGTAGCATTTCTACACACACAAACTATCTTGTGGCATTTCTAAACAGAAAAACTATCTTGTAGCATTTCTACGCACACAATCTATCTTTAGCATTTCTACACACACAAACTATCTTGTAGCATTTCTAAACAGAAAAACTATCTTGTAGCATTTCTACGCACACAATCTATCTTTAGCATTTCTAAACACACAAACTATCTTGTGGCATTTCTAAACAGAAAAACTATCTTGTAGCATTTCTACGCACACAATCTATCTTTAGCATTTCTACACACACAAACTATCTTGTAGCATTTCTAAACAGAAAAACAATCTTGTAGCATTTCTAAACATAAAAACTATCTTGTAG
>MUZC01002311.1:107951-112951 GCA_002072015.1 Radix auricularia | reverse complement strand
CGTTGTAGCATGGTGTCAGGGAGCTATGCTGAACATAACCAAACTGTTCTTCCCATCTTCAATCTATTACCGTTACATCTGCACCCGCTGTCATTGCTCGTTTAGAAAGGCCATGATTCAGCTCAACCCAGAACATCAACATAAGACGGTTGGGAAGGGGGGAGAGAGAGAGAGATGGAGGAAAAAACAAAGAAGTATAGTACGGGAGATGGAGAGAAAAGAAGAATATGGAGTTGAGTGGAGGAAGGACAGAGGAAAGAGTTAGACAGGCTTTGGGTGAGATATTTAATAGGAGTTTGTGTGAGAGAAAAAAAAAACGACTAAATTGAGGTGTAGGAGGAGTACCAAAAGAGAAAGAAAGTTGTGTGAGGGAGAGAGAGAGGTAGGCTAGGGAGGGAGGCAGGAAGAAAAAAATATATAGACAGAGAGGGAGAAAGAGATAGAGAGAGCGAGAGGGAGAGGGGGACATTGAGATAGAGAGAGAATGGTTCATTGAGATAGAGAGAAAGCGAGCGAGTGAGATAGAGAGAGGGGATGACAGAGAGAGAGAGAGAGAGAGAGAGAGAGAGAGAAAAGTTAATGTGTGAGTGACAAAGAGAGATTAATAGAGATGGTTTTTAAAAAGAGCAAAAGAGATATAGAAAGCGTGTGAGAGAGCTAATAGGAAATGTTTGTATGAGGAAAAGAGAGAGAGAGAGAGAGGGAGCTAGAGGTAAAGAAAAAATGTGTTAGTGAGATACAGAGAAGAAGAGCAATAGTTTAAAAGGCGAGAAAATGTGCATTTGTAAACGACGCAGTGGCGTAGCTAGGAGAGGGGGAGGGGGTGCTAATTTGAAAGTCCCCCCGGGCCCCCATTTTGAGGTGGCCCCCAAAGGAGTGTCCAAATTTTTTTTTTACATTAAATATTTCGTCACCGCCATGTATGCAGGAGTCTTCTGAGAGGCAAAGCACACCGGGTCCCCAAATCCCTAGCTACGCCACTGCAACGACGTCACAAAGCGTTCTCATCTGCTCAAATCATGAAAAGCCATAGACGGGTCAGCAGACAGGTCGTTTGTGTGTGGACGAGATATAGTGTTGGGGGCCGTGTCAAGACAACAGGGGCGTGTTTGTCCCAGGGAGACCTTCATGTATTATTTTATATGCTACTGAACCAAAAAATTGACGTAAGCAAGTGGGAGTGGGGCGTCCCAGGCGATACATTTTTGTTGTTGTTGTTGTTTCTTTATATGAAAGGTAAACATTTTCACAAATTTGATCCCCCGTTCAATCACTGCCCCGTACCCCACGAAAAATGGATGAGCTAATGCAAACCGCTTAACTCACCTCGGCTGACCCTAAACCTGAGATATTAAACAACGAAAAACCAAAAGCGAAGGAGACATACATTTATTATTATTTTTTTTTTAAAGTCGAAAAGTCGACTTTAGTCCTTATTTTAGTCTAAATTAGATGGTGAAGGCAGAAGAGCTTCAAGGACGCGTCGGTCCCATGCCCCTGTGTGTATCTGTATAATCATAGCGTGTAACTGTAATATTATTATGTTTACCTGTAATATCATTGTGTTTACCTGTCAAATCATTATGTCTACCTGTCAAATCCTTGTGCCTACCTGTCAAATCATTATGCCTACCTGTCAAATCCTTATGCCTACCTGTCAAATCATTATGTTTACATGTCAAATCATTATGTTTAACTGTCAAATCATTGTGTCTACCTATCAAATCATTATGTTTACCTGTCAAATCATTATGTTTACCTGTCAAATCACCATGCATACCTGTCAAATCATTATGCATAGCTGTCAAATCATTATGCCTACCTGTCAAATCATTATGCCTACCTGTCAAATCATTATGCCTAACTGTCAAATCCTTGTGCCTACCTGTCAAATCATTATGTTTACCTGTCAAATCATTGTGTCTACCTGTCAAATCATTGTGTCTACCTGTCAAATCATTATGTTTACCTGTCAAATCATTGTGTATACCTGTCTAATCACTTTGTCTACCTGTCAAATCATCGTGTCTACCTGTCAAATCCTTGTGTCTACCTGTCATATCATTGTGCCTACCTTGTCAAATTTTGTTTATTAGTCTATTACCCGTAAAAAATTACGGAAGTTTTCAAAATAAATATAGATCAGTTGAAACTAATTAATTTTGAAAAGTACACGTCAGAATAAAGAATAATGACATACACAACTTTCATTTATTTTACAATCCTTTATATTGACGTGTGGTGTCTGAGCCCGTGCGTGCTTGCTTGCCGAAAAAAACTTTGGATACATTTTAAACCCACTTCCTCGTAAGCTAGCGAGCTGAAAATTTACATGCAGACTCATGCGAATGATAAAAATGATGTATCACAATTTCAGATAAATTAAATGGACAGTAATTGAATTATTGAATGTTTAAATTATTTTATTTATCTCTTTGTATCATGTTAATTATTTAGATGAGTGTCGTGGTGCCTGTTATGTTCAACAACCTTTTATGTTGCGCAATGAGGTGCGCATTATATTAAACATGCTTTGAAGAGACATAACAAAAATTTATGTTATGTCTCTTCAAAGCATGTTTAATATAATGCGCACCTCATTGCGCAACATAAAAGGTTGTTGAACATAACAGGCACCACGACACTCATCTAAATAATTAACATGATACAAAGAGATAAATAAAAAATAAAAAACAAAAATTTTGTATTTTCGGATTGTTTTGGCCTGCGTATTATAATGAACATCTTTATAGTTGTGTCTCGTATATGAAGGATTTATAGTCATAAACTTTTTTTTAACGTTTTTTTTCCCATAATTTATTTCTACATTGAACAATTTTATGCATACATTCGAAAAGTTATTTTTTGTGCGGTAATTCTTTTTAAGTTTTTTTTTCTTTTAGCGGTGCACTGCTTTCTAAAATTAGTAGCGTTATGAACGGACGGACGGAAAAACTTAGCAAATTATCACTATTGACGATTCGTTACATAAATTGCCTAAATTAATTGTCCTTGGAATCAAAGAGAGCTGATTTCTCGTTTAAATATGGCCAAAAACATTGTTTAAAAAATTAGAACTTGAAAGGGCAACTAACATTGAAGTCATCAACCTGTAAATTTTAATTTAACACAATCAACCTGTAAGTTTTAGTACAGAACAATTAACCTGTAGGTTTAAACACTACACAATCAACCTGTAAGTTTAAACACAACACAATCAACTTTTAAGTTTAAACACAACACAATCAACCTGTAAGTTTAAACACAGCTAAATCAACATGTAAGTTTAAACACAACACAACCAACTTGTAAGTTTAAACACAGCACAATCAAGCTGTCAGTTTAAACACAACACAATTTTGATTGGTTACAACGGTAGCACACTTATGTCATCGGTTCTAAGTTCTATGTTTATGAAATTCCTAGATCGATCAGTATGTTTATGTGTGTGTGTGTATGTGTCTGGGTGGGCACGTGTGTGCCGGCTAACGTGTGGGTATATGTGTGTGGATTTTTTGTATGTGTGTTTGTGTGTTCTGTAAAAATTCATTTTGTTTATATTTGTGTCAGCCCCGTCCCCAACCCAAGGATGGCGTCACCCGGAGCGGTCAGCCCCCCCCCCCCCCCACGCCTCGACACTGGTTCTCTTGTTGCTCAGAAAAATAGACAACGGCATTCACATTGCACAACCTGGCCCTGAATCTCGTTCATAATCAACTTCCAGGTATTTAATAGACAGGAAGGCAAAATAAAAAATACCAATAAAAAAAATAATTCACATAATGACGCTAAATTTACGCGTTCTTCAATCAGTCAAAGCCCCAAACATATTTTGGAGATTCCAGCTCGGAAAACGAAAGCCGCTAATACTTAAAGATAAAATTCTTCATTGACAGGAGATACGTGAAGCCAAATTGGTTGGGTTATTTTCTTCTTTCTTTGCATTCCGTTAAAAAACGTCAATCCGCCGCCTTTCGCTCGTCTTTTGCGGTGTTCCCTTTAATTTTTTATCAAATTTCAAACGGAGTCGAAAGGCTTAAGAGAGCGTCGAGAGATTTTATTAATGATGCAGTTTGATCTTTCTTTAGTTTGTGTTTCATTGAAATAAGTTCTTGAAAGGTTAAAATGTTGATAATGATTTATTCCTTCACGAGCAACAAAGCCCTTTCCAAGGACGCTCCGCTGTCGTTTCGGTGGCATGTTGTAACCCCCTCGACCGTCTATATACGTGCAACACGTTAAAAATACTATTCATTATATTTATAATAAATAACCCTTTAAAAATAACTATTTGACTATAAATCCCAAAATAAAGTCTTGGAAAAAATACTGCACTAAAAATAACGCGTTTTGAACGTCCGCGTAAACGACAGTAAACGTGTTCAATACGTGAATGGTATTTAATTTTTCTGATTGGCTGGAGGAGTCTTCAGGAGTTTGAGAGACCAACGCTATCGATGACAGGACAGAAATTAGCCTTTTATTATTTAGGATAAGTACAAAAATGAATAAATATTTCACGTCTGAAAACATATATATATATATATATTAGGGCTGCGAAAATTACCGATTAATTTCTCGATTAATCGGTAATTTTCTATATCGATTAAAATTATTTTAATCGATAAAATAGCTATTAAAATTAAAGAAAATGTTTTTAATTTTATATTACTATTTATTAATAAATAATTAATTATTATTAATTAATTGTTTTTTTTTACATACAAACTTCTCCATTTAAAAAGGAGTTTTTCGAAAGTGTAAACTTTCAAATAACCTGTTTTATAATAACAATAATATAAAAACCATTGTTTTTAATTAATCAAAAATAACAGAAGTAAAATTCATTGACATTATATTGAACTACTTCTATTTCAATATATCTCCTAACAATATTATATTTTCAAATTGAATTCAATTAAATACTTAGCTATGGGCAATTTAAAAAATGCCATAAAAGGCCACAAAATGTGAAGGAACAACATTGTGAAAAAAGTGAT
>MUZC01002311.1:83682-104516 GCA_002072015.1 Radix auricularia | reverse complement strand
CAAACAAACAAACCAAACCAATAATGACGAGTGATCATCATAAAGGTGTTAAAGCACTCAGGTCAAACAGAATAAATTAGGGACTAACTGGCGTAATAAAAAAACGTATTAGAAATGTTATCTCACTTATAAAATTAAAAAAATAAATATTTAACCCTCCCCCCCAAAAAAAAAATAATTAAAAAATAAAAAAATAAAAATAAATAAATAAATAATAATAAAAAAAATAAAAAATAATAATAAATAAAATCCCGTTAACGATTCAGCAGCTCGAAATTATAATCAAGTAACCATTTGCGTCGCACGAACATAAAGTATAAGGCCATCGCTGAGTTTAGGTGAAATTATATCACTGCTATGAAGAACTTTCTGAAGGTTTAGATGAAATATTCACGTTTAATTATTCCAAAAATTTGCATACACGCTTTAATAACACATTCTTGTGGGCACCACAGCGCACTTCTTGGGGTCCTGAGGTTATGCGCACCAACAAATCCACGCCATCATTGATTAGCCTTGTGCGTTACGTTGTTGTGTTTAATAAGCGTTGCATTCTATTTAGAATCCTTTCCGGTTTTTCTGTGTTATTAGCATCAAGCGAAAAACTAATTACAGCCTTCAATGATATAACTAATTAAACATTTTGCATGAGTTCCAATTACCGTGATCCAAAAACCGATCAAGTACACGACTGTACGTATAATAACGGAGATCTATCATTTAAGTTGCAACTAGAGACATAAAGTAGCTACCTTAATAAACAGCCAGGTCTCTTCCACAGGTCTCTTTCACAACCCTCTTCAACTGGTCTCTTAAACAGGTTTCTTTCACGGTTCTCTTCAAAGGGTCTCTTCCACGGGTCTTTTCAAAAGGTCTCTTCCACGGGTCTCTTCAACAGGTCTCTACCACAGAGTCCCATGCTAGTTTGATGTGTAAATATCATGATAGTTTGATGTGTAAATATCATGATAGTTTGATGTGTAATTATCATGATAGTTTGATGTGTAAATATCATGATAGTTTGAAATATAAGTGTCAGGAAATGTTAAGGTCAAACATTTAATGTTCCAGGTAGCAAACCAAAGAAAAAACTTTAAGAACCACTGATAACATTTGAAATTCTACCTTCTAAAAAAACATTCAGTTATTACATCAAACAACTTCAGTAATTTTGTGCTAATTTTTTAGAGTTGACATAGGGTAAAGGTAGTGGGAAGGGGTGTGAACATACTTTCAACTACGTTTTTAGCCACTTTAAACAGTGGGGATTGGTTCAAGATAACACAGGAGCTAACAAGCTACCAATGCCAAGAGTGCGGCAATATTACTTAACATTTCAATTTCTCTGCTAACCTCTTTAAAGTGCATTCCGTTGAAAAATATCACGTGTTATTTTCAAATGAATCCCAAATTTTAGTTCTATGAAAATTACTGGCACTATTTATGTATGTAATGACGAGGGCAGTATAAAGATTTTGTGCTTGAAGGGAAAGGTTTAAAATTGTATCATTCTGTGAGTGTTGGCTTGTAAAAGCTAAATTTTGTTGTTGAGTGGCAAATCATTTTATTTACTGATAGCTTCCTGGCGATTTACTGAACAATTTTTTTCTCTGCCTAGAGCCTTTCATATGTGTGTGTGTGTGTGTGTGTGTGTGTGTGTGTGTTTGTGTATGCGCGCGTGTGTGTCATAACCTTGTGGTCGTAGGGGTTCTAATGTTTCCAATGGAACATTCTGGGGGTTCGTTAGACCTTGGCTGAGGTCAAGTTTCGCTAATCTTCTTTTTACCCTGTGTCAATAGAATGTTTAATCGGATGATTATCTAAAAGTTGACCTCATCCATTGTAAATGAAAAGGTAGCAGATAAATGATGTTTATTATATAATTGTTAAGTCTAATTTTTGCAAATTTTTTTTTCAAATTCAATTGATTGAGTTACTGTTTCAAAGAATAACTGTGACAACTGTTGACAATTAGTTATTCTACTATTAAAATCATTTAATAATCTGATAGTTCTTTTAATATTTATATTTTAAGGCAGTTTAATAGTCAAGTGTGTTTTAAGTTTTCGATTAACTTTTAATTAGTTGTAAATTAATTATTTTTTTTTCGAAAGTGTAACGTACATTTGGGGAGGGGGGGGGGGGTTAACCCGAGATTTGTGACACTTTGTGACAGGGGGAGGGGGCAAAAATGGTCAAAAATAACGTGACGTAATGTTTGGAGAGCCCCTTAGTCCAGCACCCGCAAAACCCAGTTACGCTTCTAGGTTTAACCAATAAAATAACTATATGAAAACCGCATGTATTGTTTTCATAGCACTTAAATAATTACATATTCACGTAAACAAAAGAAAACTTTTTTAAAAAAAAGATATGATTTTTCTGTCTGTTCTGACCGCTGACATGATAATCTCGCATTCCCGTGTCATCCGGTTCACGAATATTTTCTCATTGTGTTCTAAATATAATAAAGATGAACCGCTTTTTAAAAGACGAAACGAGGTTTACATTAGAGTGTACTTCAACACCGATATCCGCTCCGGCAATCTTATAAGACTTGGCTTATCTCTTAAGCTGTCAGCGAAGTTGTCGTTTAAGTGAAGTCGTCAGGTAACAACCCCCCTCCCCTTAGTGTTGGAACCTCCTAACAGAAGCCGTCAAGACTTGAAACCAAGTAGAGTGCAGTTTTTTCCTTGTAAAAATACTCTTGAAATTTGACATTTACGTTCGATAGGTTTCAACCAATCGGATAAATTCCGTAAAAACACGCCTACTAATTTTAGATTATCTGCGCATGACGTGCGTTCTTGGAATTCTACGATGGACGTGTTTTTAACACAAACGTCGTCCAACGAGCAGATATAAGGGTTATTCTTAGACACGGAATATGGAACCTTGTCAAGTTATGTGAGTTTTAAAAGGCGCGCTCGCTGTATTCCAAACGTAGGAGTTCTGGAAACAACAGAGCCAGAAAAGAGGTTGGGGGGGGGGAAGAGGCGGATGACAAATAAACACAGGGTTAAGGTACCATAGTGTCTTAAGAAAAAGGCACTGAACCACGGTGGACAACAGAATTAGGGTGTCAACAGGGGGCGCCTGGCAAGTGGTTGGCGGCCGAAAAACATCAACGTTGTAGTTGAGGAAACACCACCAAAAAAAAAAAAACCTTCTGTAAACAGATTGAACTCTAGGAGTGCCAACAAACAAATTCTCTTCCAAAGTAGACTGCACACGTTCCTCCATCCTTCGAGACATGCGCGTTGTGATAAATAATGATGCAATCATTACCGGTTATGTAAAGATGCTTAAAAACAGATCAAGTTAAGAGGGGACTTAATGATATCCATTCATCCCATGGCGATAAAACCTAAGTTTATGGAAAAAAGAAAAAAACCCTGACAATTTAAACAAATCAAAAACACCCCTTAAAAATCGCATTAAAACGATCCCTTATTATTAATTTACAGTGGTGCCTCGGTAAACGTCTCCTCTGTATAAATCCAACTTGGTGTATGTCCTGTTTGGACGCGAAAAATTTTGCTTGGTATACGACCTTTGCTTGAAATACGACCTGCGTCCTTAAAGAAATTTTGTCCGACTTCCCCCCTGTGCCCTCGTCACATGTCGTAAAAAGCAGACTGCTTTCCTTCCAACGCTCGTGAAGCTATAATTAGCGGTCCAATCGTCATTAAAAACACGACATTCGTTCTCAATCTTTTTTATTTAGTAAAAATAATTTAAAAAATTGGCAGCCCCCATGGTTAAATTAAAGTCTATTCGCTTTTAAATAACTATTTTTACAAAACCGCCAATATGTAAATCATAAACAAAAGCCACTTGCAGTTGAGGTAAAATGCAGTTTCGAATAAGGATGTTAACCATTAATGACTAATAATCAATAATTTAATCAATTCTGGAGCCTTAAATTCATTTTATATCTCTATTCAAATCAAATACTCGGAATAAAATGTTAGTAATAAAGCGAAAATAATAAAAACTAGAAAAGAAATTTATCATCGTCTTAAGATCGCAACATGTAAATGCCTACGGGCCGAATAATATCCACTGACGCGCCGCATGCGGCCCGCGGGACGTAGTATGCCCACCCTAAAATTTAACTCACGGTTTTTACTCTTGTGAATTTTGAATGTACTTCAATAGTGAACCTGGCAGCTCATTTTTGAATTTGTTCTAGCTGATCTATGTTTTCTTTGGTTGATTGGTCTCATACAGAATATGCATATTCTAGTACAGGTTTATGTGAAATAAAGAGTCAAAATTTATGAGTAGAAAACTTATTTTAAATATCAACTAAAGTTAAAATTTAAAAAATTAATTACAATAATTTCAAAAAAAAAATCTTTAGCCATTTCTAATCTATACTCTACACTTCATTAAAGTGTCTTGTTTTTATATTTGAGTTATGCTTTTTTTTTCTTTTCTAAATTGCTCATTATTTTTTAGTGCATTTAAAAAAAATTAAAATTGTATTTAAAATTTGTCAGTACAAAATTATCATGCTATAATTTGTACTTAATACCTCTTCTTAGCTCTGATAATAGTGAATAAGAAAAAAAAAAGTAAGATAAAAGACCTTTGCACCAAGAACCTTCAAAATGTAACCATTTGGGAGCACATCAGAAGGTATTTCAAACAACATTTTTGGATGCAATTGAATACCACCCCTCACCCCACCTAAAGAGCATTTCCCCTCTTTCCTATGTGTTTTTGCCATTAAAACGAGGGGGTGGGGGAATGAAATTATTACTTTATTTTTTTGGACGGAACTTAAGAATGTGAGAAAATATTTCAAGGATGCCAGTTAAGCGATTCAGTTGCAACAAATGAAAACAGCAATCCGCCAACTCTCAAGTTTCTGATTCCAGGTCGACAGCCTGGCGTTAAGGGTGGGTCTGAGGAAAGTGGGGTGGGTGGTCGGGGGGCTAGAGGGAAACATGGGGGTGTGCCCAGAATTGAGTCGAGAAAAAGTAAGTCAATTTGGCTAGGACCCCATTATTTCTAAAACGTGTTGGAAGTGTTGTGAGTTTAGAAAGGGTTTAATTTTACAGGATTTAGATGTCTGATGACACAGAGAAGTAGATATGTGTCATAGATAGAAACTGCATGATGACACAGTGGAATAGACGTGTCATAGATGGAAACTGAATAATGACAAAGAGAAGTAGATATGTGTCATAGATGGAAACTGTATGATGACAAAGAGAAGTAGATATGTGTCATAGATGGAAACTGTATGATGACAAAGCGAAGTAGATACGTATCATAGATGGAAACTGTATGATGACAAAGAAAAGTAGATACGTGTCATAGATGGAAACTGTATTGTTACAAAGAGAAGTAGATATGTGTCATAGATGGAAACTGTATGATGACTAAGAGGAGTAGATATGTGTCATATAGGGTAACTGATAAGGGCATAGATCTTGAAAGCAGTTTTGGTGAGGTCATCATAGAGGTGTGAAAGAAAGTGTTTAATTCGCTTCTCTAAATAAAACTACATACTTATGTTTGAAATAATAATTGAAAAAATGCGCCCCAGAAAACTGGGTTAGTCTAAAACTCTCCCTCACTCTATTTCATACAAGCAACTGCCAAAAATATCTCAAGAGTGATGCCCCTTTCCTTCTTCTTCCTGATCTTCTTCCTTATAAATAAAGTATGCCAAACCACCTTGAGTTGGCACTTGGCAACCACCAGATGGTACACAGACTGCTTGGGTAACAAAGGAATGTTCTCAACTTGACCCCCACCGCTACTTTCTAGCCCCGATTGACATATCAAAATAATTCAATAACGCCAGGAATTCACTAGACATCCGGAGATGTTCTCATTAACAACAGTAGGAATTCACTAGACATCTGGATATTCTCATTGAAAAGACTAGGAATTCACTAGACATCTGGGATATTCTCATTGAAAAGACTAGGAATTCACTAGACATCTAGGGATGTTCTCATTAACATTAGGAATTCACTAGACATCTAGGGATGCAGTGGCGTAGCGTGGGTATGTGCCGCCCGGGGCAGAGCCTAAATTTGCCGCCCCCCCCCCTTCGAAAAATTTGTTAACGCTGTAGTGTAAAGATAGTTTTTTTTATTAGAACGTAATAATGACCCTGTAATAGAGATAAAAAGAAAAGCTTCATTTCTTTAATAAAATTAAAATTTTCTGCTTTTCCTGATGCCAGAATCTTTTATGTATCAGCCTTGCCATGCTCAATAACCAAAATGAAATAGCAAAAGATAAAATTTTGACGTAATCGTTATTGCTTGTAATTAATTTTTCATTAACTTAATATTAAAGAAGCTATTTTAACACCATGCATTACTTAATACCACTGTAAGCAATATTCAAAATATTTTAGGCAAGGTAACTTCGAGCCTTAATATCTAAATAAACGTTAATGAATCAAATGGTCTTTAATTCATTATTTTTCTTTACCATTGGGGTAAAATAGCCTTTGCTTGACGATGTCATATGAATACTCTAAAGGCAACATTTTAAAGTCCAGCAGATCGCCTGGAGTACGAAAATTGTATAAGTTTTCTAAATTCTACATACCTGCCAAAATCTCACATGAATTTCTACAGTGATCTCATCTTATCAATAATAGAACTTTCTTCACAACCGTTTTTCTAAATAATCATGGATACATATTTTGGATCATCAAAAAGTTGCTCTCTGGTACTTTCACTTGAAGATTCGATTAAAAAGATGTCTCAAGGTAAAATGTTATAAAATTTCAAAGCATCCTTTAAGTATTCCATTAATTTCTCTGTGAGCATCTGTTGCTTAGCATTTTTTCTAGCATTATAAATTTATAAATTATATCGTGCATCTTTGACATAGATCCGAAAATAAAAAGATTTTATTGTGACTAGCAAAGTTCCTGCGTCTGTTGGTTTAATGAGATTTTTCTTTCGACCTCTGTCAATTTTTCTATAGCTTTCAAAATATTCTCAAAATGGCTCTATGGTATATTCACTATTTTTGTGTTCTGAAGCCTTGCTTGTAAAGTAATTATATAAATTATATATTACAAACGATTATGGGCATGAGTAAGAGTCAGTAACAACATACTGTAGTGCTAAAATAGATAATTCTTTTCAGTTGGATTATCATGTAAACAGATCTGATTTATTGGACTATTTGAACAAGATTTGACAGTGAGATTTTATGTTATTGCGTCTTTCTTAGACGCCTGTATACTTTCCAGCCAAAAAGAAGAAGTATTAACGCATGAAGATCCCCAGCAATCCATTATTTTAAGATCGTCATTTATTAAAAACTATTTCAGAAATGTAATCAGATTGACTGGGTAGCGCAGTCAATAGTGCGCTCGCCTCACAAGCTGAGGGGCGTGGGATCGAGCCAACGAAAAGCCACTGTAAAAATGTTGAGAAATGGCTAACGCTAAGAAAGTCCTACGTTGACCTGGAGAAGGATGGGCGCCGCCAGTGTCTATTAAGCCCGAGAATGCTTTAACGGAAACATTAGAATGGGACTAAACAAAAAATCAGATTCACTTTTACTTCAATGAAATATTTTAAAGATTCTACAATGTCTATGTCTTTATTTTCAATCGATCATTACACATCCCATAATTGGACTTGTTTGGCGATTATGTGAAATATATGAAGAGCTATCAAATATAATAGAACAATATGGGGTATCTTATTCCTGAAAAAGGATGATTTTTTCGTGATATATTTCTCTTAAATTGCTATGAGCTCATTTTGAATTTTAGATGACACTTTAAAAAAAAAAAATGTTATAGTGCTCGAACGTACTTGGCAAGAACATGCCTTGGTTCCGGAATATTGCCTTTATTTGGAATAGTATTGTCCTCTCTGTGACCGAAAAAAGCTCAATTACTTTTGCAAAGCATTAATAATGTAAAAAAAATTTAACAAAAACGTCCTGCCACTTTTTTTTTTCTTTTACAATTTATTGTTGTTCTTCGTAAATTCTTTTCTATCCGATTTCTGATCATTTCCAAATTTTAGAAAACTTTGGAAATGCTTAGAATTTGTTCCTGGGTGGCTATGTTTGGATAAATGCGTGCAAAGTTTTAATTTCATTAAAAATCATATTTGTTCCTTATTTTTGTTGATGCTTCAAATCAAAATACATTAAAATAAAAATAATAATGTTTTGGTAGAATAAACCATTTAAGTACGCCAACAAAATTCTCCAGTAGTTTATTTAAGTTAAAATCAAACTTGAATCAATTATATATACCGGAACGATATTGTAATATTTTTACTAATTTAACCCCTTTGTTTTACACAGAAGACCTAAAATTCATAAGGGAGTTTGAAATTCTGGCATTTCAAATGTTCACTTATATAATATAGTTCCTTTATTTCTTTCAATTTTTATCTTGGATTTCATTTTATTCTAATAAACTTAATTTATCACGTTACATTTCTGAGCTAATTAACGATGAAATAGCCGCCCCCTTCCCTCCTAGACACAATGTGCTGCTCCGAGGTTTGCTCATGTTTCATGTACAATGAGTTTTGATTTACAACAGGAACGACTATCAAATTTTAATAATCATTTAAGCTAACACCACTTCAGTGTTACTTTATCATACTACTTAAGTACTTTTCATTTCAATAGCATTAGTATCAAAAGAATATATATTCAATAAAGAGTTTGAAGTTTTGACGTTTGAAAAGTTCACATGGCTTAGGATAGCTCTTTTATTTCTGTTATTAATTTCTTAATTATTTTCTTTTATTTCGATAAAAAGCTCGACTTTCTTATAACTTTTTTTCTTAGAAACTAATTAACGGCATGGAATTTGCCGCCCCGGGCATTTGCCCCCCCCCCTTCGCTACGCCCCTGTAGGGATGTTCTCATTAACAACAGTAGGAATTCACTAGACATCTGGGATATTCTCATTGAAAATACTAGGAATTCAATAGACCTCTGGGATGTTCTCATTAACATTAGGAATTCACTAGACATCAAGGGATGTTCTCATTGAAAAGACAAGGAATTCAATAGACCTCTGGGATGTTCTCATTGAAAAGACAAGGAATGCAATAGACCTCTGGTATGTTCTCATTAACATTAGGAATTCACTAGACATCTAGGGATGTTCTCATTGAAAACACTAGGAATTCACTAGACCTCTGGGATGTTCTCATTAAGGGGCCATCTATAAAGAGGGTCACGCTATTTTTTAAAACCATTTTTGACCCCCACTCTCCCCTGTCACAAAGTGTAACAAATCTTGGGACCCCCCCCCCTTCCCCCTAAAGTACGTCACACCTTCGGAAATTTTTAAAAATTAACAACTAGTTAAAATTTAATCGAAAACCTAAAACACACTTCACTATTAAACTGCCTTAGAATATAGATATTAAAAGAACTATCAGATTATTAAATGACTTTAATAGTCGAATAACTACAGTTGTCACAGTTATTCTTTGAAACAGTAACTCATTAATTGAAATTGAAGTAAAAATTGCAAAAATTAGACCTGACAATTGTATAATAACAATTATCAATCTATCATTATATAAGTAATATGTTGGGCACACTGCCACATAATCAATGGTTTTTAATTTTATATTAATACTTTGTTTTCTTCATAACACTCTCGTAAAAACCAATGAGCCTTTGGTCTCAGGCTTTTATGACTGTAGGGTTGTTACAGCGGGAAGTTGGAATATTTACCCAAGTGTTAACCTCTATTAAAAACAAAATTATAATTTAGATTTTCGTTTAGCATTTTACTAACTAAAAACTGGAACAGTCTAATACATAACCATGCCATTAACTGTTATTTATCATATATTTTAAATAAACTTAATTTAATCGTTTTTAGGTTTATGATAATAATGATTATATTATACAAATTTTACCTCCGAATCCTAAATATTTTGTATTATAATCCAAATTCCTTTCAGTGATATAATTATGCAGCAGACAACCAATAAATAATAATACTTTCGGTAAGGCTGCACATAAAAAAGACTACGCAACAGTGTACTCACACTCCTAACTAGCATGAGAAATTGTGAACAGCACATTGAAAAGATATACATTTCATGCTATTTTAACATAAAACTTATTTAAGTGTTTCACAAAATTAAAAAAATAATAAATTAGAAATAGAATTAATAATATATAAAAATGTGACGTCACACTTGGCCTGACCCCCCCCCCTTTGGAGCGTGGCGTACTTTATGGACGGCCCCTAACAACACTAGGAATTCACTAGACATCCAGGTATGTTTTCATTGAAAACACTAGGAATTCACTAGACATATGGGATATTCTGATTGAAAAGACTAGGAATTCACTAGACCTCTGTGATGTTTTCATTGACACTAGGAATTCACTAGACATCGGACATCTGCTCTGCCCAGTTGGGTATTTAATTATAGTCTTTTTATTACAACTGGTGACCCCTATCCATCCTTAAAAGTTTTCTAGTGTCTAGTCTAATACCAAAGACTGTAGACATGTGTATAAGTAACTCACATATCTCAAGACCAGTGGTCCTGCCTTAAGTTAAGTTCATTGGTATGTGTGCACAATAGAAAACTCGTGTGCAAAGTTGCTCAGCAACCATTTTTGTGTGCACAAAAAAAAAACAGTTATTATATTTACAACTATCAAACGTTGCTGATGCACGGCAAATTCAAAACTGTTGCGCGGGGTTGGCTAGGTATATGCGCGGTCGCGCACACTTGCCAAGACTACATACAGGATTCAAATATCTGTATCCCGGTAACACTGTATATATATATGTTTAGCTTTTACAAATTCAGCTGAGACTTTCTTAAATTGGAAAAAAAATTAAGCTATACCAAGCAATTAATGTTTTGTTTGAAATTCGAAACCTAACAACTACTAACAACATAGACTCTATATGTTATTATTATCTAAGGCAGATTTGTTTAAAAAAAAAAACAAAACAAAAAAATTCGTAAAGTAATATTCCCTCCTCCCCCATGCACTCTAGTCTAATCACAATTAATCTCTTAACTTGAACATTGTTGTAAAATGTACATCCGATGTAAAGCTTGGAGCGTATATAAAAGTTTTAAGGTTTACCGACGAAAAAAATTTGAATGCTGTAAGCTAGCAGCCTTTAAAACTCTCAGTTCAATACTCCACTCCTAGCGCGTATGCATACAACAAATACATTTTGTTAGCTGTTGTCTACCCTTGCTTGGATTCATGCTAGCTGTTGTCTACACTTGGATTCATGCTAGCTGTTGTTGTCTACTCTTAGATTTTGCAAATTCATTATAAGCCGTTGTCTCTGTGTTATGATCATGACATATATATTTAATATATATATAAAGGATCTGCGAGTGTGAGTGTATATATATATGGGGATCGCCTTTCGGGCGCGTGTGCAATGCGTGTGTGTGTATGTAGGCTTTATTATTTTGTCTTGAAATTCATAAGAAATTAAAACGCACAAAACCAAAGAAATTTATTTATTATGCACAAAAATCACCACAATAATTAAGACAACAACATGACAGACGTTTATTTTTTTACAACAGTTTGTTTTTCATTCAAAATTATTGTAACATCTCAGGTGTTTGTCAACATTTTAAGCTAACGACGAAAACAATTGTCGATTTTATGACAGTTATAAAGGTTGTAAACAACCGCCTAATTTTTTTGTATACACCTTTCCATAAACTTTGACTGTACGGTAAAAGATATCCAGGAGATAAAAAAAATACCTCTTGTACATGTTGACACAACGCATTTGTTTCCCTTTGTTCTCTGCACAATTAAATTAACCACCAGGGGAGTGAACAGACAAAAGGAATGTGGTACACTTGCCAGAAACAAACCAAAATAAAATTATAATAAAAGGTCCACAAAAAAAAAAAAAATCAATAAAAATCATTATTTAAAAATAAAAAATATGTTAACATAAGTCAATTTTTGTTTGTTTCCATATAGTACCTGTGAATCTTAGACGAGGGTAGTCAAAATAATTGCTCACAACCCAATGTTTCAAGAGGCTAAATTTTAAAAAAAATTTTGAAAGCCTAAATATACATAAATGTAATGGTAATGTAAAACACTGGAATGGTAATGACATTGTATTGATAACACAGTTCTAGGAATGACAAATTGTTCAATAGCCAAAATAAAATTGTGCCTTTTACAATTTAAAAAACAAAAGTAGTTCTGTTGGTTACAACAATATATTAAGTATAAAGGTTAAAAAATTAAATGTGACCAATGATGATTCTACTTATAATTTAGAGTAAAAATCATTATTCAGTGATAGGTGATATAAATTGTAATTAAATTTTTTTTAAAACACCAACTCAAATGAAATTTGTGTGCCTTCAGAAGCTGTTATTATGCTATGAGATAATATGTTGGTGCCTTTATTCAATGAATATCTGATATTACTTAAACTTTAAATACCTTTCTCAATTTAAGTGTAGCAATCCCTAAAACATTTATTTCTGAAAAGAAAATCTTAAATGGCCCCAATGCAGTGTGAAAAGTCATTTTATAAAATGAATCTTTAACTTTGGCTGTTGCGGTTACAGCTTCTTCAGATAATTTACTATTTAAAATGATGGTGATATACCAAGGAAATCCATATTGCAATTAAAAAAAAAAATTAGGGCTATTATGTTGGGTCTAATAAATCTGGAAAACAGTACACAGCTAAAATAAATAGTAGAAAAATCAGTCTAGAAAGTTATGAATAAAATAACAAGAGCTAGTTTTTGAAAGATGTTAAACATCTTTTATTTTGTGATCTTTTTTGATGCACAAATAAAGGACAATTGTTTTATGACTGAATTATGATTTAGAAAATAAAAAAGTCTTCCTGTCTGGAGAGTTTTTAAAATCAGCTCAGGCATTAATTTGTAGTTTACTTAAGTTCAACAAATGAATGAGAAACCATCTTAACTTCCCTAATGATTTTCTATTATGTCAGGCAATTAAAATATGTAGTTTTCATATTGTAATTAAACTTAATACAATAATCTATGTAAGGATCATCAAATTTTTCCTCCCAAACACTGCAGTAAATGTGTAATGGATCTTAGGGAAAATATTTTAAAATAACCTAAGCAAATGCAGAGTAAAATACTTGTTTAGTAAAAAAAAAATCCCATAGGACGGTTACCCATTTAAATCTAATTGTTGAGATGTGCCTATAAACAGCTGGGGTTAATTTAGACAGGATTTAACGTTCATGGCTCAGAAGTTTTATTCCTTTACCAAAACTTGGCCAGGTAATTGACTACATACAGTAAATTCTATGCATTTCAAATGCACAGTAAATTCAAATGCACAAGATGAGAATGACATAAAATGACAGACAAAATATGAGCTGTAATATTAACAAGGCTGATAAATTTCAACTAAATACATTATTCTTTAATGACTAGATGATAGAAACTTGAAAAGCCTGCCTCTTATTATTTATAACAAAAACATCTTTTAAAATTAAATTTGATCACATTTTAACAATTTCTATCATTTATAATACATATTTTATTGAGGATATATCATATTTAAACATATCACAGTAAGTCCTATTATAGTACAAAGATAAAACATTGCTACTAAAATTACAAACAGAAAATTGATTCTGAATGGTAGGAATTTGATAGAAAAAAGGGTCCATATTATAAAGATCTCATTTAGAAAACAAATTCATGTCCTGAATTCGTAATGAAGACAACACCAAATTTATTTGAAATTCAGTAAAATTTAGTGATTTTATTTCACACAAAGCAGTGGTAACAAGTGTGTGGCCCTGACATTTCTCTTTTAACAAAAATATTTTCATTCATTTATAATGACCACAACTTAATTTTTTGTAAAAATGCCTATCAACACAAGGAAACATTTTTCCCCCGTGTAAATGCTAATGTAAAAGAAGACAAACTAAATTGAACAATCAATTATCAATGGTGTTATGGCTATGACGAATTACACATTAAATTATTCATGATATAGATGTGCCCCAGAGCATATGTCAAGAATTAATTGTCATTTAATTCTAAAATATTTTTTCTTTCTTGATTGACATGGAAATTTTTACAGAAAAATTCACTGTTTTAATCAAAACTTAAATAACAACAAAAAAAGAAAAGCCCAAATTAAATGCACCCCTGTATATGAAACTATCTCTTGGGATAAAGGAAACAATTTTACAATCTAACAGTCTATTCAACACTAAAAGAAATACATTTTCATAGATACAAAAAGATTTTATTGCACGTTATGACAACAACACTCTTAACAATATTTCAGTTTTTAAAAAAAAATTAAAAACAATGATATTAACTTACATTATCAACCGTTTTCAAAAACCCAGTTTTCTAGCTTGGAACAGATGAATTCAACATTATCATCAACTTATCAAGATTGATTAATTGCTAATACTTTAAAGCATTAGTTTATATTTGATAAAATTTCAATGACACCCCCCACCCCCAACAAAGGAAAAAATAAAATTTTCTAACTATGTGCAACGTACCATTTACATTATGTTGTCTACTTCTTGATCAGTTCCAATGTTTCCTTTCTATTTAGTTAAATTGTTTGAGTACATATTATCATTAGAAGGCTTACCTTCAGAGCACATGAAAGCAATATTATTTACACTAAATAATTGTACAATTAATTAACGCAATAGACTAAAAATCTTGCTAATGATCAAGAAGTAGACCAAAAACATAATATTATAAATGTAAATGGTTATTAATATATGAAACAAACCGGTTGGAAAACAACCTGTTTTAGAGGGAAGCTATCTTACAGTCAAAATGATATCATAAAACCATAAAATCAATAAGAGAATTCTAAACATTTTTATATTTACAAGATCCGTTGGCTTGTTGCTATTCAGGCCAAAATTAGTTTTTAATTGTCTAAAGAAATTAAAGGTATGAAGTCTCTCAGTGTTATTTTTTAGAACAAAACCTAAGTTTCAAATACCATATCATTAATAATTATAGATGTTTGGGAATAGTGCTAATCTAATAAGATGTTAAAATTCTGAATGTTTAAAAAAAATGTGTGCACCCAATGGATACAATTTTTTTAAAAAACTACAAATTTCAACACAGAAACAATATTTTTCTCCCGCTAACATGAAAGCTGTTGCTTGTGCTTTTAATAACAGCAAAATTATCTATTCAAATTTCTTTGAAAAAAATCCAGGGAAAAAACAAGGAAAAATTATTCCGGTAAAAAAACATTTGGAAACCAATGATGACAACTACTGTCATTTTCATTAGGCTCAGCTCTTTCAAAAAAAAAGAAAAAAAAGAAAAAGAGAGCTGTTTTTCTTGTCAGCGCCCAGTTTTACTTACAAATCCCAGCTAAAGAGGTGGTGTTTCACCAGCATGTCCTTGACACCTTCTTTGAAAGGTCTGAAGGAGTCCATTTGCCTTGGCAGCTCCCAGTCTCTGGACAAGCTGAAGGAGAACTGACTGAGGAGTCTGCAATGTCCAGGGAGGGCAAGACAAAACATGAATCAAAGTTTCAAGATTGTCATAGTGTAAAATGTCTTTATATTAATTGCACAAAATTTATCATTTTATATAGCTTAAAATGACAGAGAAATTAACAGTTTTATAAATAAATTGAGTTTTTCCAAAATTTGATAAATTTATAAATGAGTTTCTTTAGCAATTTAGGGAAATAAACATCATATATTTCTGATAAAATAAAATAAAATGTCAAAGAGCTTTTGTGAGGTTTGTTTCTTTTTAATTCTATTTCTTTTTCCAGCATACTGATATGAATGCTCTGTTTGATTTACTATAAATCGTATTATATATTTAACCAAATTCAGTCTCTCTTGTATTATTTTGACTTAAAAACAAATTCCTTGAGTAATAAAAATTTGTTGTTTCCATTGTTTTTAAACTAGGTCAATTTCTGTACTGGAATAACAACCGAGTTCTCAATTTCAATAAAATACTAATGATAAAAATTGCATATAGCTTCATAAACTCTCCTTCCAATTAAAGAAAAAGAATAATTTAAAAAAAAAAAAACTTATAATTTATTTAACTGTATCTTTAAAATTATTATATTTCTAATGATTACCCACATATATTTTGTAGATAAATTGTAAAATTGAAGTGATACAGTCAAGCACCTTAGTGGTAATGATATAAAATATACAATAACTTTAAACTTGATTTAATAAGAGTAAAAGTACTAGGTGCTTTAAATGTGGAAGAAAAAAAAAAGCAGTGAACCAACAATAAAAGCCACACAACACTTCAAGAATTACCTAAATTTTGTTTGCTAGGGTACACATAAACAAAGTGTGTACAAGAAAAATTACAGAGACAACACAAATGTTATCAGATCGAACTATTCAATTTTAAATTAATGACATTTTTAACACAATGTTTACAACAACTATACTTCAAAAGATATATGAACAGAACATATAATAATGCAAATGAGGCTACAGCTTGACACAGTCAAGTTGTAACAGAATATTTACTATAGACCTACAAAAAATAAAAAAATAAAAAGATAACATAGAAATATCATTTAAAAAATCTGGGATAACAACAAGCTTTTTTTTTTATATAAAAAAAAGTTTTAAAAAATCATTGCATGCTTGAAATCTAGTTCTAATGATTTTTACCATGATGCTTTTGCTTTTCAATAACCGAAAATTTGACATCTCTAAAACCAATAAAAATAGATAAATAATAATTTTAAAAACTAAAAATGTAATATTTTTTCAAAACTTAAGATACACTGATCCACATTTACACCATTGAACACATTTCATTAGACTATTAGTATTAACAAAACACAAATATAACCTTTAAATTTTATGAGAAATGGCTTCATTAAATGCATATTAAATAGTAAAGAAATTATAATTCATAGTAGATACATGTAAAAGTATAGATTTATTGAAAAAGTCTTTAAAAATCATCTGTAACTTTAGAAAATCTGTGAATATGAAAACTCAATTAAATATTTTTTTGTGATGACAGTGTTCCAACAGAACAAATAGCACCCAGGGTTAATCAAGTTAAAGATCCAGTAAATGCAACCACAAAAATATTAACATGGAAAATAGTTACCCAATGCCAACACCAGGTTTAGAGCTACAACTGGTAAGAAATTAAAGGGCCAATTCATCCAGTTCCATCACCAAATTTTGACCCTAGCGAGGGGGCAATGAGGACTCAGGTATTAACTCCTTTAATAATCCACAGTCCAAAGGGCAATTTCAAATATTAACCAGTTATTTTATGAATATTTTCAAAAAAATACTGAGCAATTATGTTTAAAACCAAGCCAAAGAAATGATCACTGTGTTGTGTACAGCTATGAATTTTAATAACAACTGTGAAGCTATGAATTTTAATAACAACTGAACAAAATTACAAATACATTTTGATAATTAAGTTTTGACTTAAAGTTAGTTCAAAGTAAAATTAGACTGTTGTGTTATTTTATATCTTCATAGAACATTGCAGCACACAAGACCTTAATAGACTTTTAAAAAAAATAATCGTAGTAAGGTATTTTAATTTTCTTTTATATAAAAGTAAAACTACTTCTTATTATCAAAAGGCTTATTAAGATCATTAAGTTTTACAAAATTCAGTCTTACGTCTAGCACTGGCATTCCTTATAGTTCAATGTGATTCGATATAATTATTTTATTGAAGCAAAAACCTTTTTTTCAAACCAAGAGTATAAGAGTGATACTCAGCCATTTTGGCATTTGGTCAAGTATTTAAAAGTGCCCTTTCAATGAAATTAGAGCTATAGAGGTGGAAAGAAAGTTAAGATTACTTCACATTAGAGATCCCAGCTAAATAGATGGTGCTGGATTAACATATCACAGACACCTTCTCGCAAGTCATTGCGGCGACGAAACTTTTTCTTTGGGAGTTCCCAATTCATGGAGAGATTGAAGGCAAACTCAGCTAAAATTCTGTAATTGAGGAGTGAACTATTAAAGCAATTACAATTTTTGGGGACTGGATTTAGTAAAAAATGTATGTGGTTACTTAACTGTTTGAGATAAAATAATATTGAATTTTTGTTACTCTGGAAAAGAAGCCTGTTGGCAGTCATGGAAACATTTTTAAAATACAATATAAAATGAGATTTCATCAAGTTTTTGGAATGTATAACTATTAAAATCTATAGACTTTCACGTATGAAAATATTTAATTAATTTGTATAATTAGGTAAAAGGAATATGTATAACTAATCCATGATGAAAAATTTATCACAAAATTGCATTATTAAAATATAAATAATATAGAATTTGAGTAGATCACAAAATTTTTGGATGCAGACATGTAAATATAAATTTGAAACGTTTAGATTCTTCTAAAAATAAAAAAGTCAAATTCAGAATAAGCTTATGCACCATGATTTCAATGAAAGTTGAGTAAGTTACAATACATTAGAAACCAGGCACTTTTATCAAGGAAAGTCTATAACTTCCATATGGCTCAAATGTTATAAACAGCATCCAGTGATACAATGTTTGTATTGAATATTATTGAGATAATCCAATCAAAGAGGTTAGAATGCACAGATCCAGCTCTTAGTTTGAAGTCATTTCTAATGAATACTTCTAGCACCATAAAAAATTGTCATGTTGAACGTAACTCTGAAAATATGCTAGTAGAGTAACAAATGGGTTAATATAAACCTTAACAGCGTCCATTTTGGACCAATTTGTCCTTAATGATGATGAGACATCATGACGCAGTTGGTTTGGAATCAATAATATCCATTTTTTTTCAAAAGACATTGTCAAGATTGCGTCTACAGTTCCCAACTGAAAAGGTGGTAAGTCACAAGAATATCTTTTGCTCCCTGAATAATGGCATCTTTCGGATCTGGTTGGATGGGGAGCTCTCTTGTGAGAGAAAGCTGAAATGAACAGGCTGCTAAAATTCTGCAAAAGAAATTAGAAACAACATTCTCTAAAGCATGGCCACTTATCATGGTTATTTTTTTTAAAGGATAGATATCTTTACAAATAATCCAGCTGTAAATCACAGTTGTGTGAGTTGTTCATTAACTGTTCGCTCAATTACATAAAATACATTGAATAACTAATGTAGCTTAAGACAATTTAAACATTAGTGTAATATTTTTCTTGTATTTATGTAAAGACTATAACCACATGGGTTTTGTTCTATTAAAGCAGTAATTCTAAGAAGAGGAGATAACTGGTTTTATTTTATTAAGAAGGTGAACTCTGTAACAGACATATTAAAGAGTTGTATCATAAACTCCGATGAGCTTAGAATTTAGAGAAGAAATTGCTTGCCACAAATAACTTTACACAGCCAACCGTACAAGTGTATAGTTTTCTTTTACTTAATGATTTTACATTTTAAAATGTTGTTAGTTTTCAAGCTACTGTAGTTTAAGAGTTTTAAATTTTAAAAAAATTCTTTTGGAATTATCTATATCTTTATTTTCTTTCCAAAGAAAACAAATATATATTGCATCTAAAATTTTGGGCCAGGTAAGAAAGCCACGAGTTATCTGACATGAATGTCCAACGCATACCTCCCCTCCCACCTGCCGTTGAACAGTCCCATGAATTAAGACCGCACGACGCAATGGGGCTTGATATGCGCGGTAAGAGAGGGCAATAAAAAATATTGTTCAGATCCAGTGGCGTAGCTAGGGTCATGTGCGCCCGGGGGCAAGACACAAATTCTGCGCCCCTTGACGGACCGACAAATTCTTGGGGCTCACTGAGCCCCCAAGAAAAATTTGAAATTTTACGGTTTACATGGTTCATTTTTTGAAGCAAATGATATTTTAATGAAATACAATACAGACTAATAATTCTCTATACTATACGATTATAAACAATTTATTTTTAAAAAAAAATACTCTACTAATTATACATGACTCGAATAGACATAATCTAAAATAAATTGATCTTCCTTGATTTGAATGTCGTCAATCTCGCTGTTAAAATTGATATTCTCAAGTGTTCTCTTTCGATGCTAAGGAATGCAAGATCATCCAGACGATCTTGATCCATTGAAGCACGTAATTAAGGCAAAATAAGGTTTACTTTGCTGAAGGACCGCTCACAGCTTTTAGTTGAAACAGCAATTTTTAGAAGTATTTGAAGTGAAATGCGCAGATTCGGAAATACGTCAACTCCATATGAAACAATAAAATCGAGAAGATCCAAAGTAGTTTCCGGTAGAACTTCAGTCCGGGTACTGAGCATCATTTTTTAGTCTTTGATTTCTGTACACAATTTGTAGAAATTAGCAAAATCTAAGCAATTATAACGAAGCGTATCGACTTTTGTTTCAGCAAGAAGAGATTTGACGTCTAGTAAAAATCCTAATTTGTTGTTTAGGTTGTTTTAGACGTAAAATCCGTATTGATATCTCCTGTTGGGGTTTATCAATTTCGCTGTTCATAGCAGGTGCAATTTCTTCTTATGGAGAAAGTTCTGCATCTCTTTTTAATTCTCGAAGGCATCCTCCGATGTCGTCTAATCTTCTGTCAAACTCGATTCTCCAAGTTGTGCATCTTCTTTCCCATTGTCTACCGCAACATGGCTCAAACTAACATGAATGTTGACAATTTCTTGCTCAAGCGATTCAAGATCAGATTAAGCTTCCTTGAAACTCACAGTAGGATTCTGGAACCGTTTCTGGACACTATCAATTTTATCAAGTATGATGTTCCAGAAATGTTTAAAATCTAGGAAGTTAAAGTTTTATATACCTACCAGCAAAGCTTCTGCATCACTTCTGGTGTCAGGCGTCATATTTGTATGTTCTGATAAT
>MUZC01002311.1:70633-83473 GCA_002072015.1 Radix auricularia | reverse complement strand
AAAGCTTTTCCGGTGTCCTAGATCGATTGGAGTAAAGTAAGATACCGTAGTACTTGTGTTTTCTGATTTCACTCAACAGCTGATTCCTTACAGTCGATGTAAGTAGGTGGATACATTCATTTTGGATTTCCGGTAATAAATAAGATACTAAACCTAGATTTTCTCGGGCATTTTGTTGGTGCTTTTTCTAACAGTTGATCCTACTGAGCAACAAGTTTTATCGACGATGGACAGGAAAGAAAGGCGGTGCCTGATGTTTCATATGAAAGGAATCCAACTTGCTTTGACACTCCGATACAAGCCCGTGAGAGGAGAGACCTTCCCTCCCCTCTCCCACTTTACTCCCTCCACATGAGAATCGGGGAAGTACGATTTATCTTTTTAAAGAGTCACAACATGCAGCAAAGGGACGCGTATTAACTATTCTGTTTGCCAGTGGTTTTCAACCTTTTGAGATTCCAGGACCACTTAAAAAATATGTGCCTTAACTACGGTCCAGTACTAAACATTATTTCTGCATTTTCTGGTTTTTCGGTGATTTCGTACAATTTATCAAACATCTCAAAGTTACCTTGAAATAATTTTTTTTTCAAAGATCAAGCTTTTTCGTAAAAGCAGACATTCTGTCACTGATAGTCATATAATGTATCTGCTTTCCTTGCCGAGTGGAATTAAGTTTATTGAGCTTTTCAAAAATTTCAGCCAAGTAAGCCAGAACAGCAACCCACTAGCCATGGTTCAAACTATCAACAAGCTTTGAGTTATTTCTACATGAAAATCTCTTACGTCATCGCGTAATTAAAACAGTCAGATAACCAGCAAACTTCAGTACACATTAGTAACTGTTAACGTTCAAGATTCATATTCGAGAATAAGAAATCAAAGAGACGAGAATTTAATTGACGAGCTTGATAAAATTAAAAACCATTATGGCCAGATCAGAAATATATTTAAGTCTGCGTTAATTCTTTTACTTGCTAGACTTTCTCGATTAATCCTACAGTGCGTAGATTTCATGCTTCTCTCACGGACCACCTGGCAAATCTTCGCGGACCACTAGTGGTCCGTGGACCACAGGGTGAGAACCACTGCTTTAAGCCACTCCTTTTTCTTGTCTTGGTAATTTTGGTTGCTTTAAGTGTCGTCTCTGGTAGCTCTATTAAAAGAATCGTATTGGTCTCTTACTGCTCACAACCATCAACTCACAGTTTTTTAAATTAAAAAAAAAACACATCAGCAATCCTACATTAGGATGTGTCATTTATTTATGAGTAGAATGGCGCCCCTTAACGCTCAATGGGGGCGCCTAAATCATGTTTAACAACTGTTTTGTAATAAAGATATGTTCGGATCTCCAATATTCAATCTTGCAAACGTATTTGGGATACATTAGTTTACATTAAAATGAAATTAAATAATGAGTTTTAATACTCATTTTGGCGCCCCCCTAACGTGGCGCCCGGGGGCATTCGCCCCCCCTGCCCCCCCTCGCTACGCCACTGTTCAGATCTATAAAACCATCGATCATTTAACTCAATCAACATGTGCGCCCTTTGAAGCAGCATGGCCAAATCTCACACATCCACCCCCCCCTCTTTCTGTTCCATTTCTAGCAGTGAATCACCGAGTTCAAAGATGAGATAATATGACGTATAAAAACAAGTGGCGGCGGTTTGCGGGGACTACAAGCACTGGAGTAAAGACCGAGAGATCCATGGAATGCCAGCAATGCATTTGTTTGTGATTGGGGGCGAAATCGTGGTACGATCAGCAGCTCTTTCAAACTGAGACAAGTCCAATAATTTATTGATTTAACACGAATGTTTAGTAGAAGAAATGTGAGTCTTCTTGTGCCTCCCACCATCCTGTTATCAACCTGTTTTTTCCCCCTTAGTCTTGGCCTAAACATCAGGAGGCCTAGTATTTACCTGTTGTTTTGGTTTTTTAAAAATGTTTTTCTTTTTCGCAATCACACTTCATGGTTCGTCTCAGTGACCGGCCAAAACAACACTACACGCATGCATTTAAACTTAAAAGTATCCACCAGTTGTTTCTTTACAAAATGAAATCATTCTAGAAAAAAATCTACAAGGCCGTCATAAACGGGGGGAAATAAACTGCAAAAAAAGATAATATAGGAGAAAAGGTAGAAGGAAAAACAAAACAAAGTCAATGACGTGTGAATACATTTTTAAATGATTAAGTTTGATTTTGTATCTTTATAAATTAATCAGCCAATAAACTGGCTTCTCGGGTCTTTGAGTCATGTTTGACAACCTATTTTCCAATGTTTTCAAAATTCTCTCGCTCTCTCTCTCTCTCCACCCCACCCACACCCCATTTGATGTGCTTGTGCTGTGTTTTATAGGCGGTAAGATTTCAAGTAGATTCCGAAGTATTGGGAGCACATTTTTATTTTGAGTTTTGCAAACCAAACCAGGGGCTACTGTCATTTAGAATTGTGCGTCCGATATTTCATTTCCTTTCCCAATGATTTCGAAAGCTGCGGTAATATATGTTAACTATTTTTAGGGTAATGGTAAGACTCTTGATCTCCAGTAACTTATTCTTCAATAAAGTTACATGGCGTACCGTCAGACATATTAATATTAGTATGAACCAATACAAGTGGCGCACTTAAACGTACAAATAAGGCATCCCTGGAAGAAACACAAAAAGTTGTGAGAATGTAAAAGCAAGCGATTGATGATGAATCACCTGATAGTAATCACCGCCATTAGTTAAGCCAGTGTACACCTTGTGGTGCTTGCCAGGAACATACCGCACGATCCGATCATACCATTAGAATTTTCACTTACCCCCCCCCCCCAATCCCAACCCGCACCTTGAACTCCTTCCCACCTCCACACTTCACTATTAACATATTCATGTCTTTATTCGTGTCTCCGTAATCAACTACAGCCCCCACCCCCAAACAACCCCTCACACCCAATCACTGCCAAAAGTCACCGCCTCTGATCTGTTGATGAATATCACAACCCTCAATGAGTGCCACCATTGCTCCAATCTACACTCATACCAATGTATGATAAACAAACGATAGGCACGTCCCACTTACTAAACAGCAGGCGTCACAGACTCTTCTTCATACCAATGTATGATAAACAAACGATAGGCACGTCCCACTTACTAAACAGCAGGCGTCACAGACTCTTCTACATTGGTGAAAACATTTTTATAAAAAAGATGGCTTGGCAGAAAAATATGCAAAAATAAAACTAACGCCTACAATTATTTATTTCGTTGTAGCTGGTTATTTTTATTCCATCCTCAAGATTAGGAAGAACGAGGGCTTTTATCGAAATGGGATTTCTTTAAATGTATCAAATCATTTTCGAAAGCACAATTTTGCCTTATTTTAAAACATTTTGTTGATCACCCAAGTATACCGAAGTCTTGGCAGCGAGCAGTCATATTGAACTATTGGAGTTCAGACTTAACATATGACGTTAAACTAAACTTTTATGTTAAAAATAAGGACACTGTCATTCTCTATCACACCTTAGAGTTACCTATGCTAATACAAATACTACTATGCTTTGCCACAAATTTAAAAAAAAAAATCTAATATATACAAGATTTCGGACTTATTGTTAAGAACTGGTGTTTACAAATATTCATTTATTCTATATAAATGTCGTGGGGATGGGGAAAACAGAGGCTTCTGGAATAAGGTTAAAGCATATGAATTAGTCGGCTCGGAAAGTGTGTGTTGGGGTAGGGGACTGATGGAAGGGTGGGTTGGCGGAACCTCTTGCCTACAACTATTTCTTTCGGGGTCAGGACTGGGATGAAGAACCTTCCACGCCTAATTAAGCGAGCTGTCAAATGCAATATGTTTGGATTATCGTTTCTACGGTTTACCTGGCACTGCCATTAAAAAGTTGTAAAGCCTTGACACTTGGAAACATTTGCTGCCCCACGTTCCTCTGCAGACGTCAGTGGCAACGGAACAAAACCAGTACTTTGACTCGGCCTTTGTGTCTACACTCTTTTTTTTTTTAAAATGGATACTTTCTCGCCAGACAGGGGCAGATTTAAAAAAAAAAAAAGGCTTTACCTTGAAAATAAAAGGGAAACCTTTATTTATCTCTATTCTGTAATAATTAACTGTGTCATTGAATAATATTAATATATTTCAGTAACTAAGACAATACAATTATTTTAAAAAATAGAAGCCATGCGTTTGTTTTACCATGAACAGTACAACTACTCTCACGACGCGGGATACTAATTATAATTAAGAAGTCTGCGCCAGACCATTCCCCGGGTTGTACTAGGTTGGTTCTATATGAAAAATTTGTAAGATTAGTGGGAATGTTAATAATCAGGGCAGGCTTAAGAGTGTACAGCAAAGCAGTCGTTGGGTGTGTTCAAAGCGTCGAGCGTGTTCAAATCGTCGGGTGTGTTCAATTCGTTGGGGTGTTCAAATCGTCGGGTGTGTTCAATTCGTTGGGGTGTTCAAATCATTGGGCGTGTTCAAATCGTTGGGGTGTTCAAATCGTTGGGGGTGTTCAAAGCGTCGAGCGTGTTCAAATCGTCGGCTGTGTTCAATTCGTTGGGGTGTTCAAATCGTCGGGTGTGTTCAACTCGTTGGGGTGTTCAAATCGTTGGGGTGTTCAAATCGTAGGCTGTGTTCAAATCGTCGGGTGTGTTCAAATCGTTGGGGTGTTAGGGTTAGGGTGTGTTCAAATCGTCAGGGGCGCTCAAGTCGTCAGGGGTGTTCAAATCGTGTTCAACGTTGGTGTGTTCAAATCGTCGGGTGTGTTCAAATCGTTGGGGGTGTTAAAAGCGTTGAGCGTGTTCAAATCGTTGGGGTGTTCAAATAGTTTGGGGTGTTCAAAGCGTTGAGCGTGTTCAAATCGTTGGGGTGTTCAAATCGTTTGGGGTGTTCAAAATCGTTGGGGGTGTTAAAAGCGTCGAGCGTGTTCAAATCGTCGGGTGTGTTCAAATCGTTGGGAGTGTTCAAATCGTTTGGGGTGTTCAAAATCATGGGTGTGTTCAAATCGTCGGGTGTGTTCAAATCGTCGGCGTGTTCAAATCGTCGGCGTGTTCAAATCGTTGGGCGTGTTCAAATCATTGGGTGTGTTCAAAGCGTCGAGCGTGTTCAAATCATCGGGCGTGTTCAAATCGTCGGGCGTGTTCAAAGCGTCAAGCGTGTTCAAATCTTCGGGAGAGTTCAAATCTTTGGGCGTGTTCAAATTGTTGGGGGTGTTCAAAGCGTCGGGCGTGTTCAAATCGTTGGGCGTGTTCAAATTGTTGGGGTTTTCAAATCGTCAGGTGTGTTCAAATCATTGGGTGTGTTCAAGTCATCAGGGGCGCTCAAGTCGTCAGGGGTGTTAAAATCATTGGGTGTGTTCAAATCGTAGGGTGTGTTCAAATCGTTGGGTGTGTTCAAATTGTCAGGGGTGTTCAAATCGTTGGGCGTGTTCAACGTTGGTGTGTTCAAATCGTCGGCAGTGTTCAAATCGTTGGGGGTGTTAAAAGCGTTGAGCGTGTTCAAATCGTTGGGGTGTTCAAATCGTTTGGGGTGTTCAAAAATCGTTGGGGGTGTTAAAAGCGTTGAGCGTGTTCAAATCGTTGGGGTGTTCAAAATCGTGGGTGTGTTCAAATCGTCAGGCGTGTTAAATCGTTGGGTGTGTTCAAAGCGTCGGGCGTGTTCAAATCGTCTGGCGTGTTCAAATCGTTGGGGGTGTTCAAATCGTTGGGGGTGTTCAAAGCGTCAAGCGTGTTCAAATCTTCGGGAGTGTTCAAATCTTTGGGCGTGTTCAAATTGTTGTGGGTGTTCAAAGCGTCGGGCGTGTTCAAATCGTTGGGCGTGTTCAAATTGTTGGGGTTTTCAAATCGTCGGGCGTGTTCAAATCGTCAGGTATGTTCAAATCGTTGGGTGTGTTCAAGACGTCAGGGGCGCTCAAGTCGTCAGGGGTGTTAAAATCATGGGGTGTGTTCAAATCGTTGGGTGTGTTCAAATCGTTGGGTGTGTTCAAATCGTTGGGCGTGTTCAACGTTGGTGTGTTCAAATCGTCGGCCGTGTTCAAATCATTGGGGGTGTTAAAAGCGTTGAGCGTGTTCAAATCGTTGGGGTGTTCAAATCGTTTGGGGTGTTCAAAAATCGTTGGGGGTGTTAAAAGCGTTGAGCGTGTTCAAATCGTTGGGGTGTTCAAATCGTTTGGGGTGTTCAAAATTGTGGGTGTGTTCAAATCGTTTGGCGTGTTCAAATCGTTGGGCGTGTTCAAATCGTTGGGTGTGTTCAAAGCGTCGGGCGTGTTCAAATCATCTGGCGTGTTCAAATCGTCGGGCGTGTTCAAATCGTTGGGGGTGTTCAAATTGTCGGGCATGTTCAAATCGTTGGGGGTGTTCAAAGCGTCAAGCGTGTTCAAATCTTCGGGAGTGTTCAAATCTTTGGGCGTGTTCAAATTGTTGTTGGTGTTCAAAGCGTCGGGCGTGTTCAAATTGTTGGGGTGTTAAAATCATCGGGTGTGTTCAAATCATAGGGTGTGTTCAAATCGTTGGGTGTGTTCAAATCGTCAGGGGTGTTCAAATCGTTGGGCGTGTTCAAAATTGGTGTGTTCAAATCGTCGGCAGTGTTCAAATCGTTGGGGGTGTTAAAAGCGTTGAGCGTGTTCAAATCGTTGGGGTGTTCAAAAATCGTTGGGGGTGTTAAAAGCGTTGAGGTGTTGAAATCGTTTGGGGTGTTCAAAATCGTTGGGGGTGTTAAAAGCGTCAAGCGTGTTCACATCGTCGGGTGTGTTCAAATCGTGGGGAGTGTTTAAATCGTTTGGGGTGTTCAAAATCGTGGGTGTGTTCAAATCATCGGGCGTGTTCAAATCGTTGGGCTTGTTCAAATCATTGGGTGTGTTCAAAGCGTCGAGCGTGTTCAAATCGTCGGGCATGTTCAAATCGTTGCGGGTGTTCAAATCTTTGGGCGTGTTCAAATCTTTGGGCGTGTTCAAACTGTTGGGCGTGTTCAAATTGTTGGGGTGTTCAAATCATTGGGCATGTTCAAATCGTTGGGGTGTTCAAATCGTTGGGGGTGTTCAAAGCGTTGAGCTGGTTCAAATCGTCGGGGTCGTTCCAATCGTTGAGGCGTTAAAAATAAACGCAGAAAATAAGAGCCAGTTTTGAAAATAAACTTTGATTAGTAGTACTCAAGGATTCTCACATGGTAAAGGTGAAACCCAAAGTTCACAATTTTGTAAGAGACTAAAGCACACATCTTGTTCCAAATTACCTTCCCTGGACAACGCGAGGACCAAACTTAATCAAAGAAATTTAGATATGCAACAAAACTGCTTTCAGCGTAATTTCCGGTTTCCTGTGCAACTCTTGTAGACAGATTAAAAACAGAATGAAAGACAAGCTGCTTCTGGAAGGTTTCATCTGCCATCGGCGGCGTTGAGCATGGGAAAATACGTTTCAGCAGTGATAGATTGCACGCGGCTCACCACTTAACCAGAATTAACAGAAGCAGCGGTGACTGGACACAAAAGGGTTAGGTAAGTTTTAATCAACCAGTTTAAGAGTTAACACACGATTTACCTGAACTGTAAAACTAAGGACAAGGCATCTGGGAGACTTAATCGAAAAAGAGGTACAGTGACTTTGACCTATTCTTTTTGCCCCGTCTAATCTGTCTTGAAGAATCTTATGGAACGAACCGGGTGAAAATAACGGGACGCGACATTTTAAACCTCATTAAAAAATTTGATGGCATAATATTCCAGAACTTTCGCCAAGCTTGAATCTTTCTAGATGACGGTTTTAATTGGACACAGATTTTGCTGTTACAAAATACGAGCACACATTTTTAAGGTTTTATATCTGAAAATGCCAAGAGCATCAAACAAGATTTATCCCCCTAAAGAGTAGATGAGACACAATTAATGACTTTTGAGAGTTACGTTTTAAGAAAATTTATCAGACTTTAATTCATTTAAATGTATTTTTCTGTTCCTTAGTAAAATATTTAAAGCATTGCACTTTTCGGACCTACTAGGATAAAGCCTATTGCTTTCACATTACGTTTGGTGGAAACAGAAACGATGTACATGCAGTATGAAACAGAGCCCCAAGTACCGGAAGCAAGACTAATTAAACTTACCGTAAAACATGCCGATACATACATCAAATGTTGGGTCCAAAGCTCAGTTTGTAAACGTGCTCTAAGCAGTCAGCTTTCCAACGAATATATTCAAAACATTGTAGGAGATCAGTAAAAGTGGATGCTTTACACGTTATGCTTGAGGGCATTTTCTCTCAACACAAATTTTGGTGACTTATTTATATATATATATATAGAGAGAGAGAGAGAGAGATTATTGTCGTGTGTTAATCAATATAGGTTAAAGGAGTGGAAATAGGCAACCCGAATATCAATACAGGCCATATGGAATGTCACCCTGAGAAAGAGCGTTCACTCTGAGCACTTTAAAATCTTTTAGATTGAGCTCGGAGAAACAAAACTAGATTTTAAACCTTGACATATTCTCGCAATGCAACAATGATACAAGCAGACAATGACCTTGAGCCAAAAGAAACTATGTGCAGCCCGATTTAGCCCCCGTTTATCGAATTTCATCTCTGTTATTTTGACACTTGTCCTGACCTCGTGGCTTTTATTAATCCATCAGCACCCTCGCGCCTAAACGGCGGAAACTGAAATGTCAAGGACTTTAAGCGAGAATTCAACAGATGTCAAAAAGATGTGTTTTTTCAGCCGATACCTACGCGAGCTGGCAGCTGATGAGAAGGGGAAAGAGGAGCGAAGGGGAGATGTTGGTTAGGTGTGGCTTTTACAAGTGTGAGCTCAAAAAGATAATTAGCCAGACCAAAGTGTCAGACCACCTGTTTACTGTTACGTTCGACATGGCTGGAGGACTAGCGCCATATTTATAGACTGCCGAAACTATTAGTGGTTGTCAAGACCTTGTTTTTAACGGGAAACTATGAAGGTGTCCAATTTTAAAGAGGAATAAACCTAGTTGTCTCAGTATTGAAAATATGGCATAATTAGGGGTATTGCCGTAACTAGGGGTAATACCGTAATAGGAGGTAATGTAACTAAGCGTAATGAGGTGACTAGGTGGCACTGTCGTTACTAGGTGTGATGTGTATAGGGACGACGCCGTAACTAGGAGCAATGTCGTAACTACGAGTGATGTATCTATAGGGGAAATGCCGTAACAAGGGACAATGTCGTTCAGAGCGGGACCAGCATTTCTGAGCCCCATTGTACCAAGACATTCTATCGGCAGTTGGACAAAATGCCATCGCCTTATAAACAAGAAGGGGATAAAAAATAAAAACAACCCGCAAAAACAAAGTTTTTGACTATAAATCCCTGATATATAAGAACTAAAAGTATTGATTATATTCAAAATAAAATGCACCGCGCGACAAACATTTACAGGGGACGGCTGGGTGTGGGAGTGTGTTCATCTATGGCGAGACTGAACTCCAGCAAACGCGTGAATGTCAACAACGGAAGGCTACCATACATTTATATAGAGATAAACTAAATGTGCATTTCTTTAATTATGATACATACAATCGATCTGAAATTTTTGATACAATGCATTGTTAGGTGAAACGAGTCCATGTGCAAAATTTTAGCTCGATAGCAGGACGGAAAAGTGGTCATTTTTTACTTTTGTTTTTCCACCGCCTCGACTGACGACCCGACGGGCGGACGAATCAAGAGACGACGGTGAAGTTAATATAAGGGATTTAATTAAACAACCCGTAAAAACAAAGTTTTAGACTATAAATCCCTTCTATATGAGACAGAACAAAAAGTATTGATTACATTCAAAACAAACATTTAAAGACTGAAAATGACTTAACTCTCAAATGCTATAAAATTGGGACTTGGGGGAGGGGGGTGCGGGGTGGTCACTGATCGTTGGAGTGAACTCAGCAAACTCGTGGATGTAAACAACAGACGGCTATTTTACATTTATGTAGAAATAAACTAAAAGTGCATTAATTTAATTACGGTACATTCGACCGATCTCAAATTTTGATACCATGAATTGTTAGGTGACACGAGTCTATGTGCAAAATTTCAGCTCGATACTATCACGGGAAGTGGGTCATTTTTTACTCTTTTTTTTGTCCGTCCAAGATAGAGAGAGACGGCGGTGAATTTAATATACAACCCGTAAATATCAAAGTTTTTTTTACTATAAATGCTGTAAAACGAGAACGAGTGGGGGTACGGGGTGGTCACCGATCAATAGAGTAACTCCAGCAAACACGTGGATGTCAACAACAGACCGCTACCATACATTTATATGGAGATAAAGTAAAAGTGCATTAATTTTATTACGGTACATTCGATCGATATGAAATTTTGATACAATGCATTGTTAGGTGATACGAGTCTATGTGCAAAATTTCAGCTCGATAGCCTGACGGAAAGTTGGACATTTTGTTTACTTTTGTTTTTCCATCGGACGAACTGACGGACGGACGAACCAAGAGACGCGACAGTGAAGTTAATATAAAGGATTTTAAAATACATTTAAGTAATGCACATGGAAAAAAAGAATCACATAGGTACTTGATATATAAATATCTTTGGTATTATCCATTGTTAATTATTTGTGATCCATAATTGTATGCTGTCGGGGATAGCTGTACAGCAAACTTCTATTTCTTGTAATCTTTTTAAATCTTCTTCTTTTTTTTTTAACCTAAATTTTATTATTTAAAAAAGTTGCACCCCCCCCCCCACCGCTCTACTTTTCTCGAATTATTAAATAAATATATTTAATGCAAAACTTCATTTAAAAAAATTAAACCTAATTACATGAGGCCACACATTAAACAGGGAAGGTCTTTTTTCTTCTTCACTCAATACTATCACTTATTTAATTTACTCAATATTATCACTTATTTTATTTCACTCAATACTATCACTTATTTTATTTCAGTAAATACTATCACGTATTTAATTCACTCAATACTATCACTTATTTTATTTCAGTAAATACTATCACGTATCACCACTGGGTGCGTGGAAATTAGAGTACCACTCAACAAGTGGGCCACTAAGCCCTGCACCAAGAAATACAAAAAAGAAAAAGAAGACCCCAGCTCTTCGAATCGCTAGCTGGAACGTGAGGACTATGTGTCACGACATCACTGATGATCTGCAGTCCATAAACGACACACGGAAGACAGGATTAATCGATAGAGAACTCAAAAGGCTAAAGATTGACATAGCATGCCTTCAGGAGACCAGGCTCCCAGACAACGGTTCACTCAAAGAGGCCAATTACACCTTCTTCTGGCAAGGCAGACCAAAAGACGAACCTAGACAGCATGGTGTGGGTTTCGCTGTTAAAAACACTCTTCTACCATCCATTGATCCCCCGTCATCAGGCACGGAGAGGATCCTCACTCTAAGACTCAGAACAACTGCGGGCCCAGCAAACATTCTTAGTGCGTATGCCCCAACAATCTATTCAACTCCGGAAGAGAAGGACCAGTTCTATGGAGCGTTAGACCAGGCAATAGCCAGCATCCACAAAGACGAGGCAATCTATCTCCTAGGAGATTTCAATGCTAGAGTGGGGAGCGACCACGAAGCCTGGTCCACCTGCCTTGGACTCTTTGGAAGAGGAAAGTTAAATGAAAATGGACAAAGGCTTCTGGAATTGTGCTGCTCACGAGGCTTGTGTGTGACCAACACTTTCTTCAAGTGCAAGGATATACATCAAGTATCTTGGAGACACCCTCGATCCCACCAATGGCACCAGCTGGACCTCATTATCACCAGGCGTGCACAACTAGCTAGCGTCCTACTCACTCGCAGCTATCACAGTGCCGACTGTGACACGGATCATTCCCTTGTCGCCAGCAAAGTACGAATAATGAGGAAAAACTCGTACCACACAAAGAAAAAGGGAAGTCCACGCATCAATACCTCCTGCATGAAAGACCCTGCGATAGCGCAGCTGTTCAAAGACAAGGTGAAGGAAAGTCTCTCAAAGATGTCCCCATGCGTCACCATTGACTCCAAATGGACGCATCTGAGAGACACAATCTATACATCCGCAATACAAGCCTTTGGCAAAAAATCTCACAAAAACACGGACTGGTTTGATGAACATTGGGACGAGATGAAACCTGTCACTGAAGCAAAAAGGAAAGCTCTTATGGCTTACAAGGAAAAGCCTACACCCGACAATTTGCATGCCTTAAAAACAGCTAAGTCACTTGCCCAAAAGGTTGCACGTAAATGTGTCAATACCTACTGGCTTAAGCTCTGTTCCAGTATACAATCAGCTGCAGACATGGGCAATGCAAAAGTCATGTACGAAAACATCAAAAAGGCAACGGGCCCCTTGACGTCAAAAGCTGCTCCCCTAAAGTCCAAAAGTGGAGAAATTATTCAAGACCAGGCAGCACAGCTAAAACGGTGGGTTGAGCATTATCTGGAATTGTATTCAACAGTTACCACAGTCTCCAGCACCGCTCTAGATGACATCCCAGATATGCCACTCATGGAAGAACTTGATGTCGTGCCCACACAGGAAGAGCTGAGCAAAGCAATTGACAGTCTAGCTTGTGGAAAAGCGCCTGGGAATGATGGAATACCACCAGAGGTTCTAAAGAGTGGCAAGACAGCTTTACTCCAACCATTGCACGAGATTCTGTCCCTCTGCTGGGAACAGGGCTACATCCCCCAAGACCTAAAGGATGCAAATATAGTGACACTATATAAAAACAAAGGTGATAGGAGTGATTGCAATAATTATCGCGGCATTTCACTCCTTAGTATTGTAGGAAAGACCTTTGCCCGCGTTATACTAA
>MUZC01002311.1:46204-69780 GCA_002072015.1 Radix auricularia | reverse complement strand
AAAGTGCCTAATAGTGAGGTCCTAACGCGTGCCAATACCCAAAGCATGTTCTCAATTCTTAGTGAAAGACGCCTGAGGTGGCTAGGACATGTCAAAAGAATGAGCCCCGGCCGCATCCCGAAGGACCTCCTATATGGTGAACTTGCTTCAGGAAAGAGGAAAACAGGTCGCCCACGCTTGCGATTTAAAGATGTCTGTCAAAGGGACATGAAAGCAGCCAAAATACATACAAGTGACTGGGAGTGTAAGGCAGAAGACCGATCTACGTGGCGCACAGTTGTCAAAGAGGGCGTCATAGTAGCCGAGGAGCGAAGAATGGAGGAGGCTGCAGACAGAAGAGCTAGGAGAAGGCCAAAACATTTGGAAGCACAGAACTCGTGTGTAAAAACTGTGGCAAAGACTGTCACTCAAGGATAGGACTGCACAGCCACTCGAGAAAATGCAACCCAACCCAACGGTGATGCACCATCGTCTCACGAGACGGAAGGATGCCGGATTTAATTCACTCAATAATGTCACTTACTAATTCAGTCTTAAACTATTAATATGGCAAACATGTAAGTTTTGGGGCAGTGGGAAGGGTGGAGGTACGGTTTGGACAACAACTTTGGCCACATCAGAATGTATATAACAAAAAGAAGTAGTTTATTTGTACAGAGGTTAAACGTATAGATGCTTTCAAAAGCTATGAGATAAAATAAAAATATTCCAAACAATACTTCCCCAAGAGCCAGTTTGCATGTTAAACTTTCATGTTGTTTTTCTCATTGCTACAATGGACCAAGTATTTAAATCCATTGAAATCAATATATATACTTCTAATCATTTGTTCCCCATCTTAATTAATACCTTCATTAAGTTTGAATTGTAAATTGAAGGTTTCAATTCGATATTTACACATGTAATTGCACCTTGGGCTTTTTTCATTACCAAGGGGGCTGCCAAGGCCGGTCTTAGTCCACTGCAACCTGTGCGGCCGCCAGGGCTGGCCATCAAAGCAACCGCCTTGGGCCCTTTTTTCAGGCCCCCGCGCTTTGACGAAACTTTAAAATAAATCTTTTTTTGTACAATTTTACTACAAGTACATAATACTTGTTTTTGTTTTAAACACGGTATCAAGAAAACGTTATATTCATTTTTTTTTCAGGGTTAATAACAATTAGATAAATAGCATACTAATATAATAAAATATTATAATCACCCTAAATCGTAATTTTAAAAAGTATGTATTTCCCTAGCCTAGATCATTTTAGAAAGCATTTTTAAAAATAAAACGCTATTTTTAGGTTTGAAATTGCTGTGGTAACCGAAAAAAATGTAGATCCTTTATCTAAGGACAATATCGATTTAAGACCACCCTCCGGTCCCAATTAGTTCCCTTTTAGGGGGCTAGGTGAATATTTTATATTGTGACATTATGTCTTACCTCTTATTTAACACATAAATATAGTGTTACTGTACGTCAATTTGCACAACAAAGCGATGGGCTATTCTTTCCAACTATGTTCTATATATTTAGTGAAACCACTTTTTGAAACAAGATGAGTAAACAGTGTGGAAAGTGGAAAGGATTGTTTGATACTTAAGGCAAAATCTGGGATAAAATTTTCTAACTTTGCAGAGCAAATTAGTGATAGAAAAACTCGAATTGAAGTTGAGTCATTGTGAAAACAACTTAAGAACTTAAATTCCATTATTAGAATTGCTTTTTGGTTTGACAAAGAGTTCCAATTTAATTACATTAGCAAAGAAGCACAAATTATTTCTGTCTATCTAGCAACTGCAGTTGAAAGCATGGAACATATTTGCAAATTGTTGAAATCTTACAGAAATGTCAGTTTTGAAACATCAACAACAATTGCAAAAGATATTGCCACAGACTTAGATGTGATGTTGTAACTATTTTCAAAGATAAGAGAGTGCGAAAAAGAAAAAGTTACATATCAAGGAGAAGATTAGGGATTTGTAGATGCAGAAGAAAAATTTCACAGATTTTTAAAACCAGGTTGTTGATGTGGCAATCATGTCAATGAACAGTCGCTTTTAGCATCCACAGAGGCATCATGACTTGTTTGGATTTCTTTATAAATTTAATTAATTACAAGAAAGAAAAAAATGATCTACTGAATTGCAATATAAATCCAGATAAAAAGCAGGAGAAAAAAATCACAGCCTGCAAAATAAGGAACAGGAAGAGGTACATTGAGTTTATTTATTCCTGCTGTCACCTACAACGATCCTATTAATATTTTGCAGTTTTTTCAGTAAACAAGCATTGTAGTGACTTTCTTAACCCACAACTATTTCTGTCACTGCGGCTTTTGGAGAAAGAAGCCTTTCGAAACTAAAACTTATTATTCAAGATCGGCTCAATGACATAGCTATTTTTTTTCATTTGAGAATGATGAAGCTAAATATCTTGACAATAATGAAATTATTTAAGGAATTTGCAGCCACCAAAAGATTCCAAGGTTTTATTGTAAGTTGAAAAAAACAAGGAAGAAGCAGAAGATGCACCAAACCAATGCTAGTTTATGTAGATATATTAGGGCTGTTATCGATTAATATAAATTTAATAGTTAACTTTTGAAAAATTACCAAATAATCGATAATTTTCATTAAAGCTGAAAATAAGATTTATGACGTCATTAAACTGAAAATTTCATAAAATGCCCATAACTTAAGTTTTTAATAAAAAAATATCTTATAATATTTTTGGGGGATATATTTAAATATAAGTAGTTCAATTTAATGTCAATGGATTTAAATGTTGTTATTGTTAATTAAGTAAAAACAATGTTTCTTTTGTTATATCATTTTCCTTATAAAAACTTTTATTTTAAGTTTACACGTTAAAAATCTTTTTTTTTAAATGGAGAAGTTTGTATGTAAAAAAAAACAACTATTATTAATTATTAATTATTTATTAATAAATTGAAAAAAATGTTTAAATTATTTTCTTTAATTTTAATTGCTATCTATTTTAATCGATAAAAATGTTTACAGATTAATCGAGAAATTAATCATTAATTTCCGCAGCCCTAAGATATATATATATTAGGGCTAGTAACGATTAAGTTAAATTTAATTGTTAACTTTTGAAAAATTAACAATTAATTTCATGAATTAATAGTTAATTTCAATTAAAGCCAAACATCAAGAGAAGTAAACAAAAACAGGTAATTGACATTTTTTTTCTTTTATTAGTTATTTTCTCTGTCTCATAAACAGAAAAAATAATATTTTAACGTCTTTAACTGCTATGCACTGTTGCACTATGTTCCTCAGCAATACAGATCCTGTGATCTAGGCTATTATATTGTTTTTAATTATTTTTTAACTAATCGAAAAAAAAATTAAAAATATTTTCTTAAATTTTAATTGAATTTTTTTTGAATTTTTATCATTAAAAAATAATAAAATGTTTAGCAATTAATCGAGAAATTAATCGTTAATTTCGCAGCCCTAATATATACAAATATATATATGTATATACATATATATATACAAATATAATCCGTCAGCATACCAAACAAGACATTTTAATTATTACTATCTTTTTTGAGTTGGGGCCACCGCTTATCATTTGCTGCCTTGGCCCCGCACACTCTAGGACCGGCCTTACAAGGTCTGACCTTTTGAGCTGTCCATTAACAAATTCAACTCTATAATCTTTACGCTAATAGTCTAAAATGAAGACAACTTTGATAGATAAAGTTCCCTATGGAAGAAAAAGTTAACATGCATAAGGACACCCCNTTTAAACCATGCCCAAAAAACCCCCCCCCCCCCCCACACTCAAAAATAAAATTAAAAAAATTAAATAAAAAAAAAAAACCAAAGAAAAGAATGTAGAATGTATATCAACAGGCATGAAAAACAAGAGAGCTATTCAAGGACATCCGGCTAATTAAAAATCTGAAAGGTAAGTAAGCACAAAATATAGCCACACAAGTTAAAATAGATTTTACATGGACTCTGTATGAATTCTGAACCAAGCTCATTATAGACATTCGGTGATCATTGGATATGTGTGTCCTGATTAAAGCATGGCTCTCTTATATTCCTACTTGGTCACGGAAGAATAATTGTAGCTAAATGAATGCAAAGTCATTCATCAAATAAAGAACAGATCTTTCTTAGGTAATATTTATATATAAATGGTAATATATTTCATTTGTTATCACCATTGAATGTATAAAACTGAATGTAAGCTTTAGGTTTGTTTACACATCTAAATATAAACTGCATTTTTTTAAAAGTCTTTGGCTTTTTGTGAAGCTTTAAAGCCCACTTCTGTTACATTTTATTTGACCCTGATTCATAAAGGTGCAAATTACAAATGTAAGCTAAGAAGACGATATTTAATCTACATCAAACAAAGTTACAATGATCATAACACCAGAGTGAAAACAGCCAAAATTTTATTTAATGCATGATGAAAAGTGGTGTTGGATAACATTGAGTCATTGAATTGGATATTTACACATCATCATCAATCAAATTTAGTGCTTTACTTGCCTTTTTTTTCCTTTCTTATTTTATTAAATATATAAGCAATTAAAAGTCAACAGTTACAAATTTGAAAAAGTCACCCCCAAAGGCCAGTCAATTAGATAACATTAAGATAAATAAATCAAATTGAAATGAATACACTGATAATGTTATTAGTCCAATTCAAAGGGCATTCCAAAGCATTAAAAAAACAACAACAGTGGTGCAGGGAGGAAATGAAATTAAATGCAATTGTTTAAAATGCTTACCTCAACTCACACTTGATCTGAACCCAACCAGGGCTTCTCATAAAAGACCAGGGATGGTACCACTTCTCAATGACATCCATACATGAACATAGAGTCTCTAGCCACAGGTGTAGAACCTGCTCACTGATAGCAAAGAAGAGTGCTATCATTTATAGCCACATTTAACAAGGCAAAAAAGAAGTCTTAAAATTAGTGATTTCTTAACTTTGAACTTATTTCCCCTTGCTGTGATGTGAAATCTTTGAGGAATATAGAGTGACCTAAATGTTTGATGTATATTGCTTTCATGACATCTGAAGAAGTCTATTGATATCAAAGTAGTGTTGGGTGTAAACACAGTTTTCTTTTCATCTTTTAACTGAATCATTTCGGAATGTAACTATACTTTAAAAAATTGAGTGACCATTCAATTACAATCAATGAATGTTAACAATAGTTTATCCACCCCCAGTCCGTTTTATTGGCCTATATATATTAAAATTCCAGACCCCCTAGACCAGGGATGTCTAAACTTTTTGCATGGCGGGTCTTAATTCTTAAAGTAAAGATATTCGGGGGCTGGATTAAAATAACGTTATAAAAATGACACAGGTAGAGAAGTTTTTTATTGAAATATTTTAATGTGAAGGGTGAAACTGTGATTTTGAATGCAGTAAATTGGTGAGGTCAGGCTCAATCCCTGGGTTTTGATATGTTTGATATGACGTAGGTGAGAATCAATTGGTCTCGTCCTCACACGGTTCTTGTTAAATTTCGTAACTGAAAATGTCTGCTAACACAAGTATGTCGAGCCAAACAAGCTGAGCATTTTCTTAGCAAATGTTTGAATCTCTTTGAACCTCTCTCTATCCAGCTGACTGTAAAAGTAAATGAGAAAAAGATGTTAACTGATGTGACATTCAGTATCACTTTGCAGCTCAATGAGTTCCAGCTGCTGACTGAGTTGAGTATTATCAAGGTCAAAAGAAAAAGGTGGAGAAAAAAAATGATTTCCTTTTCAAAAGTTTCAACGTCCTGGGAGTGTCTTTGAAATTCATCAAGTCAGGGATGTGATATCTGAAACATACCAATGCATTTGGTCATTGACGCTTCTTTGGGGAAAACAGATCATGATTTCCTGTAGTGAGGGGAAATGTGTTGTATTAGGCTGCTTTTGAAAAAGTTGCCTTTGAAAAAGTTGCAGCTTGTTCCCAAAGGCTTTGATATGTGAATCCAATTGGCTTAGCACTGCCTTATGCCCTGAAAGATTTGTGTTAAGATGCAAAATCTGCCAGCCAAGGAGTATTGGATAGCTCTGGAATTGGTTGTTCCTTAACTTCATTGTACTGTATTGTCCGGATTTCTTTTTTAAGTGTGTAGAAGCGCTTACGTGCTGTCCCCTGAATGAGCCATCTTATACAATTGTTATACATAACATCTTTGTATTCTCTCTGGGTGTCAAGAAGATGCTGCTGAAACTGGCGGTGAAACAGGGCTTTAGAGCAAATAGAGTTCATAGTTATCACTTGCTTAAGGACATGATCACATCTTAGGTGTTTAGCAGAAAGAACTTGTTGGTGAATAATACAGTGAAGTTTATAATCTTTGCCAGACCCTTTGCTGACTTGATTAAGATCAGCTTTGCTAGTCAACTGTGCTCTCAAGTCATGGCAGGGGCACAATCAATAATAAATACAAAGATTGTTTACTTGGTTATTTAACCTCATTGATAGCAGAAAAAACAGAAGCAACTAAATTTGTTATCTTTGTTTGGTCTTAAAGTCTAAAAGTCTAGTAATTGGTAAACAATACAATGTGATCGCTTTTCTCCAGCATTTGATAAACTCAAAACAGCATAAAGTTCGACTTTTCATATCTTCTTCTTCTTCTTCGTTCTGAATATTGAATATTGAGTTTTGCGCCAATTGGCCAGTGGTCTCCGACTTCAGGCTGCTGTATTTTCTGGATTTGCTTCCATAGCCTTTGGTCAGCCAAGACCATCTGCAAGGCAGCAGTTGTTTTTTGGCAAGTGATGCAGCGTTCACATGCCACGGCATTTGGAGCTGGGTGAAACTCGGGGACGCCCTAGGCCCCGGGAACGAGTCCTTGGCTTCCCATGGATTCGAACTCGTGACCATCGGAACGCCAGCCGAGTGCGCTTGCCACTCGACCACCGCGGCCCCGACTTTTCATATAGAGATAATGTTGTTGAAGAAATAATAAATCAGTCAATAAATTACATTCAAACCTCTCATAACGAGATTAATTTGTTCCAGTCTTACTCGTTAAGCGAAACAGTCATTATACGCAACAAATTTTCCCATACAAATCAAAATAAAATACGATAATCCATTCCCTGCTGAAAAATTACTAATTTTAAAAATTTTTTTATTAACATTTACAATTTTGATGGCTAATGGTTATGAAAATGCCTGGTGATGTGTTTTTTTTAAAAGCAATTATTTATGAATTGTTAAAGAGTGAATGAACGAGAAAACAATTTAGATTTGAAACAAAAAACGTAAACAAAAATATGAATTTATGACAAATAATTATTGCTTTTTAACAAGAAAACTGTTAAAGACATTTGTTTTTGCCAACGCTTCAAACTTTGATGAAAATGTATTGTAACCATTTCTTAGACATTCTTGACACTCCATTTGAAGCATCCATCTCCTTAATTGTTCTTAAGAATAGTGCAGATTGTTGATGTTCGCTGAATGTAGTTGCCCGCTAGATCAGCAACCTTGTTCTCGCTTTTCAATGTTGTTCTGATTCCTTTCAAGTTTTTTTCTCTGTTATAATTGTCTTCTTGTGTTTTTTTTCACAGGTTTATTAAACTTTGCACATTAAAATAAATTTACGAATACTATCTGAATACAAAATTTGTAAAAACAGTTGATCCCACATGAAAAGAGTACGCTAACAGACAGAGTGCTTAACACAGTAAAATACATAAGGGCGGAAGTGCCAGCTCACTAATGAATTTCCAGGAAAAAGGGAATTTCCCTTTCTGCTTCACTCGTTATGCCAATCTTCGCTTGTTAACGGGGCAACTTTTTCCATAAAAATTAATCTCATTAGGCGAAAATCTCGTTATGAGAGGTTTGACTGTATATCAGATGAGGCAGCAGGCCGGACTTTGGTCTTCCCTGCCTGAGACAATCATTTAGTTTCCCCATTGCTCATACAAAGGGAGTCCGTATATTAAAATGTATACAGCCAATATTGAAGTAACAATTTACAATTTTGATGGCTAATGGTCAAAGTTATGAAAATGCCTGGTGATGTGTTGTTTTTTTAAAGTAATTTTTTAAAATTATGTTTTGATAAAATAACCATAAAAGCAAACAGACATTTATTTATCCTAATAATTAATGGGCCTCAACTGATTTTTCACAATGCATTTTAAAATAAAAATAGAATAAAAACATAAAAACTATTACGTAAAAATACAAGTTATTAGGCTAAATTTTAAAAAATAAATTAAAAAAACAAACATTTTAAGCTTCATACATTTAAATTAAAAAGTTTTAATATTGTTACTTTTATTGACTAAAAAACAAACTCTACTACTTACTTAAGACCACAGCAAATTAAAGATCTAAATTTCACATCCATCTGTGCATGACAAGCATCGTGGCTTATATTGACTGCTTGAACTGCCTGCAAAATTGAATGAAGAAAGAAAAAAATTTATCTAAGACTTTGAATTTAGGCCTCTCAAAAAAATAAATAAAATAGAAGTATTATTTACTGCATCTTTTTTCCTTAATAAAATAAATGCAAAAGTGTGTGGAGCATTGAAAAGAGTGTTGCGTTGTTGCTAGATATGTACCATAGTGATTACTTTAAAAAGTTTTAACTTATCGAAAATCTTTGATGACTACAATGATTGAGTAAAATATTCCCACCAGGATTACCCAAGTTATAAAAAAATAGTCACAGGTATAAATTTTCAACTGATTTGTTTTTAAAATTAAATTCTAGATTTTCTTTAAGAAAAAAATTTACCCGGTATAAAACTTCTTCTGGAGTTAGAACTTTTCCATCTTCATCAAGTCTGTATGTCTTACACAACACTAGTCTGGAGTAGACACTTTGGAAATCTTTTTCTACTTCTCTAGTAGCAGCCTGATGGTTTAAAATGAAGGCTAATCATCATATTTAATTAAAATTTAAATGATGGCATGCAAAAAATATTTAATTTTAATTCTTGAATTACAACATCCCAAATTAATGTTGCATTCCTCTGATATATGTGTTAACAGTGTGGTTACATTTTGTGAACTTAGCTCATGTCAAGGCAGTTAAAAACACATTTAAGAAATTTTACCAATAAAATGAATTTGACCTATAAATTAAAAACAAAAATTGTTCTGTAATTTCTTTCTTACATAAAACACAAATTTAAGTCTACCTCTTCTATAAAAAGCCAGGGATGGCAGTGGCCACCTAAAATTGTTGACTTTTTCAAACCATGCTCAAATATGGCTTTCAGGGCTGGACACAGTCTGAGGAAACAGAAATGTGTGCCTAAAAGTAATTTAAGAAGATCATCTAGCATTTCAACTTTGGAATTAATAGTCTGGAATCAATCTGGTTAGATTAATAGTATTAATTAATCTGGCTGGACTTACAATAAATTTTTAAAGTCAGCATTCAATGTCTTGCTTTTCAATTATTTTTAAATGAGTAATTTAAGACATGTAATGTGAATAACTAACTTAAATTTTTTAAGTTAATGGCTTGCTACAGCAATATTTGGTTTAAAAGGTTAAATTTTTAAAATTATAAATAGCTATACAGGGTAACAAGTTATGGAACAAGTTTGGTGAATATTGTGTCAATGATAATTTGAATTGTGAAATAAGAATATTTCTATAAACACAATCACATTAACTCAGTTGTACCTTGGTATTTTAGCAATTTAGATTTTTTTTCCAGTGTTGGTTCAAAAAAACAACACCAAACAACATCACCTTTTATATTAACCCATAAAGGCTAAAAACAAAAAGAGGTGATTATAAATAGGGTTTAACAATGTGGAAATAAATTACATTACAACATGAATGTGCCTTCATTGCTTACATTGCCAAGACAATATGAACAACACATTAAAACAAAATATATAAATATTTTGGGGTCAGTAAGATAAGATAAATGGCCTGTCTGTTAAAAATCCATCCCTAGTGAAACTCTGAGAAATTGGGAACCTCTGATGTCTCTGAATGTATTTACCAACTGATTACCTAAGGGTTCCTTGTATAGTTTCTATTAATAATCAATGATCTTTTTCTCCCAAGATATCATTTTATTGATCCATTTAAATTAAATGTTACAATTTTGTTAACACTTACGTTCCTCTGACCAAATCTGTGATAGCTTCAGTTACTGAGTCATCACCAGCTGATGAATAATGCTTACTCCTTTCATCTAATACTTCTACAAACTTTGCTGGGAACCAACCTCTTAGCCCATTCAACTCCCCTATCCAGCAGTGTTCATCTTTTTGAGAGATAATCTTAAAAGAAAAAAAGGTAATATTGGATTGTAAAAGAAATTTAAAAAAAGCTAAATACACCAATGAACTGATGTGAATATTACAGTAATTTTATTAAATTAAATGATTTTTTCATTTTGTTTTTTTCAAATAGATAAAGCTTTAAAAATAAATAATTTATCTTAACAAAGGATGCTCCTTAACATTTCAAAAATTAATGATTGAGACAAATGCAATAAAACATACGGTAATAATGTCATTCTTTCGGAAGCCCAACTCATCATCATCATGTCTCTCAAAGTCTAACAAAGCCTTGGCTCTTCGATGTCTATTCCTTGCAACATTAACATAATTCTCTAGGTCTTTAGCATGACTCTCCATGCTGTAATCAGCAGTCAGAATCTAAAAATTTAAGCATATTGAAAAATAATTCACAACCCATTAATTTGATAGGTGAGTAGTAAATGTGCACTATTAGTCATTTATTAAAAAAAATAATTTTCTTCATATGAATCTTTTCATATTAACTCTTAACGTCTTATAAGGTTTTCTGTATACTTATGCCTCAGTCCTGTAATTTCAAGAACGTTGCAGTGCATTGGGTTATGAATTTAAAAAATTGCTGAAAATGTATTTTTTAGTCATACTGACTTCTTCTTATAGGATAAGCTTACAGAATGGTTATTTTATTTATCCAAAAGACCATCTTGAGTTTAGTAATACAGTCGAAACCGCTTAAGTCGACGGCGTCGGGGAATGAAAAATGGCATCGACATAACCGATGATCGAGTTAAAGCGAAAACCAATATGGCGGCAAAATATTAACATGCGCTTGAAATTTCTTTATGTACGTGTTGTGCGTTGGGACGATTAATCAGAATCGTATAGGAATATCGGGACCCTATTTCTTCACTCTTTCTTACGGTTGTTAAGACCGTTCGTTTTAAAAGACCGTTTAAGTTTAAATATATCGCCGTTTTGCGGCGATTCCCAGATTGAGCCATACCGTGCCTTCGAAGCCACTTGCTTGATTTTCCTTACAAGCTACACAAATAATGGTGTATCGTGACCTATATATGACTCATGACAAAACGAACTATTCTCTATATAAACATACACAAATAAATTAGGTACTCCATTTGAACCTTCAACTTTGACATATTTTAATTAATTCTAACCAATAGTTAAATGGCTTTTGCACACGGCCACTTGTTATGAATGAAACTATGTGAACAAAGCAGTAGTACAGTGCATGTAATAGTCAAAATGAGGTTGAAGGATGAATGGTTGCCAATGATAACAAGTTTGCTCACAGTACATTTTATTATTCCATACGATCCAATCAGCTTAAAATTCCTTCGGTAACTTGATGCTAATAGGACTAACCAACATTAATGGTGTGGGAGATTGAGAGTGGGGGTGGGTAAACTGTCTTTAGTCTGTTATATTATATATTTAAAAATCTGGGGAGCCTATGATTTTGGTATTGTCACATCACTAGCGTTAATAAATGATAATGTTCATGCACATGTTTTAAGAGTTTTTTTTTAAACACAACAGCATTGCCGTTATTTGTTTGATGAAGCTATCGGCATGCTATAAAATTCTACATACATGTTTGCTAACAACAAAAGGTATATGTGCACCAACTGACAGCAGAAATTTACAAATTTAAAATAAAAACCAACGTCGATTATCGATAAAAACTTTTATTATTCTCCAACACATCTCTGAAACGTATCGTATATATGCAGTTACTTTGTGAACTGTTATTGAACGATCAATTTTATTGGTTAGCTAGCATAAACTTAACCAATCGTAAAACTTTTTATAAGACGCGCGAAAATACGGAAGTGATATGGTGAGTGGCAACGATAAGTAACATTTTCAAAAGCTGGCGATTTAAGTTAACGACACAGGTCTCAATGCAAGAGGGCTGTGACGTCACCAGCACACGTCGCAATTTGATATTTTTCGTGGCTTTGATGGCCAATTACCATAGTACTAGATTACTAGAAGCAACACAGCGCTGGGAGCAAAACGCAAGAGGGCTGTGACGTCACCAGCACACGTCGCCAGCTGATATTTTTCGTGGCCTTGAGGGCCATTGCCATAGTACTCGAAGAAATACAGCGCTGAGAGCAAAACACAAGTGGGCTGTGACGTCACCAGCAGACCATGTTGAGACAGAAATCATAGCTAACATTTTCAGAATTGGCGATTGGCCATGGCCATCGAGATAACCGATGTTAAGTGGCAAATTTGACCCTTTTTTGTGCTCGTGTTATGAGGTTTCGGCGACTTAAAAAAATCGAATTAAACGACGAGAAAATACAAAGACAAAGAGAGAATTTGGCGGTTCCAAAAAAAACCGTCGACTTAATGGGGTGGTCGACCTAAGCGAGCTCGAGATAAGTGGGTTCCACTGTATTTTTATCTAAAGTAAAATATCTTTAACCTTTAATGCCCCAAAGTGTGGTAATACGCACCTTGTCCTTTATGACAAAGCGCAGTGATGCGCGCCCCGGTAGAATTCTCTTTAGAAACAAAATCATAGAAAGTAAAAACTCTTTAGTGCGTGAAAGACGATGTATTAAAAATTCCAGCAATGGTGGCTGTTTCCCTCGCTACTGTTTGTAGCTTTTACATGTTTTTTTTTTGAAGATGCGATTTTGCTATACTTTATTATAAAAATAATAGTACTAATCGACAGGTAAAAAAAAAAAAAACGTAAAAAAACAAGTTTTTGACAATAAATCCATTATTTATTAGACATAACTAGATTCTATAAGAATGTTCATTATAATATGCAGGGCAAAACAATCCGAAAATACATAATTCTAGTTCTGTCTTGTAAAAAATGTTGAAGATAATGTGCACCGATAGTGAATATATTTTTAAAAAAGTAATGCCAATGTAAATCCCACCTTAATGCGCGACATGAAAGGTTGTTGAACATAATACGCACCACAACACTCTATCTCAAAAAATTAACAAGATATAAAGAGATAAATAAAATAATTTTAAAATTCAATTACTGTCCATTCGATTGATCTGAAATTTTGAAACATCATTTTTATCAGAGTCTGCCTGCAAAATTTTAGCTCGCTAGCTTATGAGAAAGTTGTCACAGGATGGTCGGTTCTGGTACCATTTAATGTAACAGGCCGAGGTCCCCGTTTTCTCACTTTCTCGTGATTGACCTCATTTGTGCTTCTTTGTGGGCTTGTCTAATAGTATCCTCTTTCACACGATAACTCAATCATAAATCAAGTCCAGGAAAAATGCTCTTTAATATTGCAATAGGAAATATGTACACTTTTTTACAGTATGCGACAATGTTCCTTATTCTTCTAGATTCTACTAGTTACATCTCTGTCTCTCAACTCTTAATTTCTCACTCTAACAGAACACATCACAGCCATCTCTCCCTGGCTCTTCAACCCTTCATGTTCTCTCTCTGTCCTTCTCGTGACCACACACTCGTGACTTTTTCCCTGGCCTCCTTTTGACCCTGACGCACCACCGCACTTTTCTCACGTGACAAAAGTGGGTTAAAAATCTATTCAAAGTTTTTTCGGCAAGCAAGCTCGCACGGTCGGTCGCACGGGCTCAGATACCACAAGTTAATATAAAGGATTTAAAAATAGTATTAAATTCAAGACGGTCTAATGGATATGTAAAATAATGAAGTCAGTATGACAATAATAATATAAATACATTTTACGCAGCTTTTTGAATTTCATAACCAGTTGATCGCAATATGGGAAATCCTTACGAGATTGAGGCGAAAGTTTACCGAAAACGTTCTGGGGCATTAAACGTTAAAAAAACGTTTAAAACTACCAAAAAAGAGATAGCAATGGTGGACAGTAAGCATCAACTTTTCCAGAAGTTGACTAAATCTCTGCATGCTCTTATAAAACTTCAATCTAGGTGAATTTGTTGTTCTCAGCACTATCTGTATCTAGTAGGTTATACTTAGGAAAATTTTTTATTTTCTAGCACTATCATTTGAAGGCACAAAAACCAAAAAGAATACTTGAGAAAACCCTGCACATAAAATAAAGCGCAATTACCACTTTACTATTTTTCGGATCCAAACTTTGAAAATGCCTGGCCACCTGAAGGATAGCCTCTCTTAAATCAACAAGCAGCTCTGTCTGGCGTATGTTTTTAGCTTTACCAAAGTCATCCTCCTCATTATTGCCACCCCCCCACAGGACTGACATCAGCGATCGGGAGCGCCTTAGATGCCGTTTGTTGAGTTGCTGGGTGAGGAAACATAACAAAACCAGGTTTAAAAGGTAATTAAATCTAATCAAAATTAAAAAATGGAATCAATTGTATAAAAAAAAGAATTCATAATTTAAAAATACATAATAATTTATGAATGCATACCTATAATTAAAAAAAAAAAGATAACATCAAAAATTACTTCCAAAAACCATAGTTTACCTGCTTAGGTAAATTTCTTGATGATTCTGGATTCACGAGCGCTCCTTGATCAGCCATTAAGTACGCCAAATGCTTTCTCCGATGTGTATCAACATGGACATCAGTCAAGGATCCAGAAACTCTGAATGCAACCTTCGAAATATATTAAAATGTTAAATTATAAAAAATTTAAGCCATTTTCAGGTTGGAGACATGACTTATCTATACAGACGCTCCTCCTATACTGAAGATTATTGTGTCCAGAGACCTTGCCGGTCTGTTTGCAAGTGATGCAGCGTTCACAGACCACAGCTATGAGGGTTCCACGCTTTACCCAGCTGCATTTATTTTCCTAACTAGTGTTAGGTGCCCATTTGGAGCTGGGTGGACTCAGGGCCGCCCTATTCCACGGGAACAAATCCTTACCTTCACGTGGATTTGAACCCGTGACCCTATAATAATATTAATGTGTGTCTTTGGCCACAAGTATATCACAGGATAATTTTTTTTTGTTTCCAGACAGGGATTGAAGGGGTAAGAAGTAATACATCATATGTCAGCAAATAAGAGACTTGGGTACATAACACAAAATACTTTCAATGAAAATGGTTTCTAAAGTATGCGTTGCATCAATTGTTTTGATACAGGCAAATAAATCTCTGAAGCTTAAAAAAAAACTAGTTCAATTTAGAGGCAGATTTTCTTACACAGGTAAGAAATTTGTTAAATTCCAAAACTTGGAAATAAAATACATTCCGACCTCGTTGAGTCAAAAAAAATCAACTTACTAAGTTTTGGAGTTAGGGAAAATGGCGTAATAGGCTCAGAATTAAGCAGGGATCTAACAATTAATTTGATATTAGGAGGTTCTGGACTTAGGGAAGTTCTGTATCTTTCATTGGTTATGCGACATTTTAAAACAAAAAAATCATAACTATTTTTAGTAATGAAAGTGAATCGATAATAGAAAAACTGAAAAGATTTGACAGCTTACCAAAAGTTACCAGAGATTGCATTAACATTTATGAAAACATAATAAAAATAATAAATTCTTTTTCTTTTACAACTCTTTTACTAAAATTTCTTCAACAACTAATAGAAACTAATAGACACACAAAATGTTCTTACTTCAATAAGTTCATCTACATCCTCAACATCACCTGGAACATCTGATAGAGCATTAAAAATCTGCGCAGAATTATCCAAACTTTGAAGTTCTTGTTCCTGTACATGACATTTTTATTATCGACATTTTTCTATGAAATATATCAGTATACTGTTTGAAAATGCACAGAAATTAATTTTATTTTTAGAAATCAATTCTTTTAGAAATTGTAAAATTAGCATGTCATTTACTAATATGTGATTGGTCTATGTGAGAACTTTGATAGCGCTCTCCTTAATAATGAAATCATACAAGTAAAAACTCTTCATAGCCTACAAGAAGATATAATTAGCTTCCAGGAAAGTCAATGATTACTTTCCACATGTGCTTTTGCTTGTTTCGCAATGATTTTTTGTAATTTTTTTACAGTTTTTTAAAAAATATGATTTTGCGCAACTTTTTGCCCTAAAAAAATAGTACTTAACTACAGGTAAAAGTAGTTGTAAACTCAAGATAGTCTTATGAATATGTAAAAAAACCATTCTAAAAGCTTATCCTTGAAGAAGTCAGTATGACAATACTCAGAAAATTTCATAACCCAATTCATTGCAATGTATACTTGAAATCCTTTAGGGACTGAGGGATAAGTTTTAGATGGCAATTGGATATGTCCCTCAAATTTAATCAATGCTATTATTAATCTCTTCAAATATAAAAATCTTACTTTTAGCTTGAGCATCCCCATTGTTATCTGGAAGATAACAACAGATCCCTCATAATAAAAAAGATCCCATAGTCGTAAAAGTACTTTCATGTGAACAACACTTGCAAACAGTGTCAGGAACCAGTGAAGGCTTATTAGAGATAACTCTGTGAGATTACAATTTAAAAAATTACATTAGTTAAATTTTTCTAATTCACAAAGTTACATTTAAATTAAATACACGTTCCGTTACAAAATCTAGGTTTTATAAAAAAAATTTGTAAGTTCTAACAATTGTTTTCCAAAAATACTTTTTGAAGAAAAAAAAAAGCAAAAATAAACCAACACTAAATGATCATTGATATACTGAATGTTTTGAAAAAGAAAGCCTTTTAATGATCTCTAGTAGAAACATATGCTTTACATGGACTAACAGAACTATTTCAACTTTACAAATTAAATATATTTGAAAAAAAGCTCACCAATATCATGTTCTTTTAAAACCAGGTCTATATCAGGCAAATAGCTGATGACCAATTGGCGTAAAACTCTTTGATCAGCCTACAGTGTAATGTGACAAGAAAAGAAAAAATAATAACTGTACATAGTACATAATTATTAAATATATAATAACTGAATATAATGTACTAATTTTAAAAATCAGAGATGCTAGGGATGGTCTGGAATAAAAAGCCTGACATTTTTATCACTTAACAAAACTAACAATTCATAAACATTATTTTCCCTGAATTTTAAAAATTTCAAATTGGCCTAAATGGTGTACTTTCATTCTTTACATCAGCAGTAGGTGTAAAGGAATGGGAAAAACAGTTACTTTATTGTTTTATTTCTTGAGAGGGTTGCCAAAAAATAATTTAGTATACAATTTGAATACTTGAATTGAAAGCACTCAGGCAGATCTAAGAATGTAAAAAGTGGCTAGTAACTAATTGCAGTGTACAGTAATATCATTATATATATCATAACAAATACTTCAGTTTACTTAGTTCTAATTATAATTCACAAAAGATTATAAGAACAATTTTTAAATAGTCCAAGTTGTTATAAAACACCTCTTTCAATTACAAATAAAATTTCAATTGAATAAATCTATAAATAAAGTGGATTTGATATATTTAGACTCAAATTGTAATTGTTGAGCTAACAGCTCCAATAAAGTCATGGTGTATTATGAGTTTGTTTTCTGCTTAAATTTTTAATCCTGAATTTATATTACCGAAACTAATTTAGTTAGGAACTAAACTCACCAGCACTCACAAAACAATAAAATATGGAAACCCAGTATGAAAATTTTGATACAGATTTCATAAAAGCATTATCTCGATAACTGGCATCATAAAATTTGCTGGAGCCCTTAACAAAACTTAGGACAAACCTGTATCCCTATCAAAGTACTGGAGTAGTATGATGCTGGCAGCAGATCCTCAATAATGGCACACATCATCCAGAATGTGTCCTCTTCCTCCATAAATAACAGCAAGGATGCTGCTATCTGCAAGATTTAATTAGACAAGACTTTAAGTTATTTTATATAATTTGAAAAAAAAAATGAGATTACAATAACAGGTTATTGTTAACAAAATTAAATTTATAATTCATAGTAAAAGACTGCTGATTTCTTCTAAATTGATGTAGAGAAAACTAATGTATGTTATAGAACTCAAGACTCTACTTTTAGTAGAGACTCAAGCAAGACTCAAATGATAATGGGGCATGATAAAGGTGCTACAATCACTTTAATTAATAAAAAGTTAACAAACTAAGAATTTAACATTTTTACTTGTGACTTTTTTTTATAATAAAAAAATATATCACTTACAACTCCAGTTCCTTGACAGTATCCAATATCTGGATACAGCCAGGCCAGACCACGGAGTATTCTCCTCAGGCGTGGTATGCCAGTACTATTTATGTTGCAAAAACAAGCATTGCTTGGCATAGTTCGCAACAGATCCTATAGAGTGCAAAATTTATTTAAAATAATTGTTGTTTTTAAAAAAAACTAAATAACTTAATATTTAGGGTTCTCGTTTTAAAAACACACTTAAATAACTGATTGAAAGTGAATGAGGGAGATGCTTACCTTTTCAATTTGTTTCGATGTCATAAGATGATCACTACTGCTTGCTTTGACTACATCTTTATACGAGAGATCTGATTTATTCTTTTTGTCAAGAGCCCCTGAAAGCCTAAGCCACATTTGGCCTCTCATTGAATGTGGAATGCCTTGACGAGCCATTCCTCTAAGTTTTTCAGACCTGGGCAGCCTGGCTTCCACCTAAACCAAAAATGTTTTAATAAATAAAATCAAGAAATGTAACTTATAGAAAAAAAGCAAGACCAAAAGCTAAGATCTAAATAGAAAACATGAAGTTAAACAATATTTAATACCTTAAAAATACATTTTAAAAAAGTTGCAATTTTATTTTTAAGAAGAAGAATATTATTTAAACTTCAAACCTTGTCCCATGTTAGATCTCCAACTTCATTGTTATGTGTGAACTCCAAATATGCAGTCCATTTCAGCCTGTGCTGTGGGTCTTCAATGAAGGGTGTGCTTAAAAGCTTACTTGAATTTTCTTCTGGTCCATCTAAATGAATATAAATATTAAAATTAGCAGCTTGTTAAAATGTTTCATTTCATATAATTAATTATTACAATTGCAATATTTCAACTCACAATAATAATTACATTTTAAAAAGATTAATTGCACATTAATAAAATTTTAACGATTTATTTCAATTTAACCTCATATAAAACCATTTTGAACCAACCTTCTTCTTCAACTTTAAAACCAAATTCATCATATCTATAGTCTAGCTGACCGTTCGGATCTTCGGGCTGGAAATTCATTTAAAAAACAAACTATGAACAATAACCATAACACAAGTGATAAAAACATGGATCTATGTAATTTCTTTTAAAAGTTTAGAATTTATTTGAAAATATATTAAAACAAAAATAAATCAATTCTGAAAGTAAAATATTTTTAGTAATTATTTGGTAACTTTACTAACTGGATGGTTGATTTTTGCCATTATGTCTTGAGGCCACATTGAAGGTGTAAGAGCAGAGAATGGACCTCCAGGAGTAGGAGTGAAATCAGTATGGCTGCTATTGGAGCTTGGGTTAACAGTAATACTGACACCTTCCCCAGAGGCAGATGTAATAATATTGTCCTCTTCATCTTCTGACAATGTTTCTACTGTAAACATGAAATAAACTATTGCATAAAAAGTACTTTTAAACTTTTTTTGTTCTTAGGCTTACACCTCAAAATCACTACATTTTAATATAATCATTTTGCCCTACTAAATACAAGACACAAACCACTATATTCAGCACCCAATTCTCCCCACCTGCCCAAACTATGCAATTAAAATTTCAAAACATCTTGACTTTAAACTGTCACATCATGGGAGTTTCTTACCTTGACATTATTTTCAAAATGTACAATAAAAACTTAACAGCAAGAAGTTAATAAAAAATGAGCAATTAAGCAGTGATATGTAGCCCCATTAGATTTTAACACTCTTCCGGTTGATGTCTATTTGGAGAACAGATCAAAATCATAGCCAAGTTTTTCATTTTTATTCACTTCTTGTTTATGTATATTTGCTGAGGATGACTTCTTGCAGATACATTGTGCTTTTTCAAGCTTATCCATACTCCTTTCCCTATTTAATAATTTCCTTATTCAATCTCACTATCCAAAATGTTTACTTTAGTAATTAGTACTATTAACTTATTAACTATTTTAAATTAAGTATCTTAATTAATGGGGTGTCTAAAATAAACTAAATTTAATTTGTATGGTTTGCTCACTTAGAAACTTTGCCTTAGACTAAGACTTAGGCTACTTAAAATCTGAATTGATTCAAATTAAAATTAAATTTCCCATACAGATTATTTGTCACTTCTTCCATTTATTATTTTATTTAATAAACAACCATTGAGTCATTGACCAACAGTAAGAATGAATAGGATATGACAAGCATTATTCACAAGGGTTTGGCAGTGCAAATTATGAACAACATAAGCCATACGGATAATGCCTAGCGTTATTTGCACTGCCAAGAGAATGATGCCGGACACTAAAGTCACATTACTGCTTATTATTTACTTTGTATAGCTTATTGACATTTTAAGGTATGGAGGGTATAAAAATAATTAAATTATCATTTTAAACGTCTTTCGAGTGACTGGAATCTTATTTTTGTATCAATTTTAGCAAGAATCTGAGCAGAGCTGCTAACAGTTACGTAATGATTAATCAATAATTAATTATTAATAAATTTAATACCATGGATTTAGCTGTTATAAAATTATTATTAACTGTTCCAGTGCACTCAACTTTGTATTTTTATTCTATATATTATAAAGTAACTATTCATTTATAATTGGAAGAAACTCTGTAATTAAAGATAGAAAATAATGTCTGGAGAATTCGCACAAATCAAGAATTATACCATTTGTACAAAGACCCACCCATAGTCACATGTATCAAAAAAGGAAGACTACGCTGGGCAGGGCATGTTGAAAGGATGCCAGAATATAGAGCAGCAAAAATCATTTACAGGCAAAAACCAGGAGGCAGACGACTCACTGGTCGCTCAAGACTGAGATGGATCGATGATGTGGAAATGGACCTACACCAGCTGGGGGTTCGAGCATGGAGAAAGAAAGCCATCAATCGATCTGAATGGAAGGATGTGGTGGAGCAGGCCAGGGCCCTACATGGGCTTTAGATGATGATGACTGTAATTAAAGAGGCCAATTATTTTCCTTCCAAAACTACCATTGTGCCTGTGGTTATCATAAATCCATTAAGGGGGGTTAAAATGTTTCTGGGAAAGAGCCTGCTTGAGTGTTTGCAAACACCTTCACTGTGGTTGTAAAACAAAACAAAAAAACCCTTAAAAAACAAGTAAGACCGTCCTGATCTGCTAACCAATAATGCAACTAAGCTTAGACTAACCACTCACCGATAGAAGCTGATGAAAAACTCTTTATTTTAAAATTAAAAGTATTTATCACCAGATGGACACCAATCAAGTTTTACAGCAGTGATACTTTAAAATTTCATTAATCATGAAATTTTAATTAATATTAGCATATAAATTACATATTTTAGCCTAAATTGAGTAATATCTGCAATTACTTTGTCTACAATGGGCGGGATTTTGTTTTTCAACGTGACCAGCCACTAGAAGACGCATGCACCGATGAGCCATGCGGATAATGCTCAGAAAATCCTCATGGCCAAAACTGTGCGGATAATCACATATCTAAATTCTATTCATTCTATCATTTCTTATTGTTGGCCTATGCCTATACACTATATTATAGACCTATTTAATATTAGTATAATTTATATTATATTATCTTATCTTAGATATACAGACGCTCCTTCTATGCAGAAGATAATTGCGTCCACAGACCATGAGAGATGATCTGTTGGCAAGTGATGCAGCGGTCACAGGCCACGGCTATAGGGGTTCCACCCATTACCCCAGCCGCCTAACTATTGTCTAGTTAGGTACCCATTCAGAGCTGGGTGACTCGGTAACTCCTCAGGCCCCGGGAACAAATCCTCGCCTTCGCGTGGATTCGAACTCGTGACCATCGGTACGACAGTCGAGCGCGCTACCACTCCACCACCGCGTCCCACTACATTACAATATTACAGTTATAGCTTAGTCAGTCTACACCTAGCAATTGTATGTAAAAGCAGCAGACTTAAATCAAATTAGAGCAGTAATCTGTAGTTTTCGACTGGTTGGCATTTTAATTTTTAATTATAATATATTATAATATAAATATGGTATACAATAACTTGTTGTCTATTGTGTATATTATTGAAAAATATTTAAGTTAAAAGGTGAGAGTAAATATTATATAAATTATATGTTAATCCTGCAGTTTCTACACTTATATTATCTCACTGCGAAATTAAGTTTTCTCATGAGAACTTACATTTGTACTTTATTAAATGCATTACTATATGTTGTAATTTAGCTATTACAGCGCTAATTTGTAAGTGTTATAGTTATTAATTTCTAAGGCAATTTTTCTGCTCTATATATTATGATATATAATCTGGTCATGATACATCTATTTTGTTTATCTTGCCAGACAATTGTTACCTGGAACGACCCATGCTAAAATAAATTTACCGATTGAAGATGTTTATGAAAATGTATTATTCATCTACTTTAATGTTATTTCTTAGAAGATAAATAAATATTTAAAAGAAAATTTCATTTTTATTTCGTTACTAGATGTTTGATTCTTATTTTGTTTGTTTTTAAGTTAGAATATTTTATTTGATTATGTGAAATATTTGGCTTTTTTTTTTTACTTACTGTTACAGTACTGTGACAACCCGGCAAGTAGAGAAAAGGGCAAGGGTATCCTACTCCGATTATTGATTATGTTGCTTCAAGGGCCAAAAAAAACCACCTTAGTCTTAGACTTAGAAATTAATATAATATAAATAAGACTTAAAAATTAGTGCTTTACTAAAATACAACATATAATTTAATTATTTATTTGATGATAATGCATTTAATTTAATAAATTAAATTTCACTGTGAAATAATTTTATTAAGGATGTGGCTAGCGCTACGACAATTTTGTCGTAGCAGCAGACGACCCGGTCGGATGTTGGTATACGCAACTTTTGCCACGACTAGTTTTAGTCACTTCTTTATATTGTATACACATATATATTATAATACGACATTATTTGTGTGTGCATAAATTCTAAAATCTAAATTTATTTAAATAAATTATTTAATTGATTTAATTTTATTATAATATTGGTCTACCGATTATAAATATATCAGCCGATTTTGCTATACTATAGTATACTTGTGTAAGTGATGCAGATCCATTAAAATTTAGTATACCGTAAAGCCTAAAGCCGTAAATGAAAATCCTCAAGTAACGATTCGCGCACAATCGCAAGAATGTAGGCCTAAAATAATTCGTTTCGTGTGGAATAATAAAATGTGCCGTGTGCAGACTTGTCACAGGAAACCATTCCATTCATCCTTCTACCT
>MUZC01002311.1:18152-46084 GCA_002072015.1 Radix auricularia | reverse complement strand
CCCCCCCCCTATTACTATTAGTACTATTACTTCGTGTTGCTGTTTGTGTCCGTTTTCTCAGCACCCCCCCGCCTCTCTTTGTACTTTTTATGACGAGCAAGTCTGCGGGGTACGATGCACTATGCCTCCCTCCCCCGCTTGCGTTCAGCACTTTTTCGCGATGCCTTCAATTCAGAGAATGTTTCAAAAATATCTTAAAAACAATTAAGTTACAGTGATGGTTTATAGTCAGTTTTTAAACTCACGCCTCACCTTTTTCGTCGATGATGCCGACTGAGTGTCAACTCACGAATCAAAAGAATTAAAAAAAAAAATAGTAGTATTAGTATTAGCATAATTAAATACAGCTTTAGGCTTTAGTCGTAACTGTAAGTAAGCACATATCACATTTTTACGACTGTCGACTGTCGTAGCAGCAGACGACCCGATCGGATGTTGCTAGCGTTACGACATGTCTAAAATCTAAATATTTTTATTTTAACAGATTTATTCAACGTATCTGCTTTTCAGAATAATAACAAAAATTATCAGCATACTCATTATGATTTTTAAAAAAAAAAAAATATAATAATAAATGAAATTTAAAAAAAAAAAACATGACGGCAACGGGATTCGATCCCGCTATCGATAGTATTATATCATTTCCGAAGCAACCATACTATCACTTGATCTAGCGAAGCTGCTGACAAAGTGTAATATTTTAAATTCATAACTGTTTTTCATTTAATGGCTCAATCTAGATTTTTTTTTAATCCTTTAAAATTCATTAATAAGCTTATCTAGTGATCATGATATTTCATTATGAGAATTATAGTTTAGTATTTAAGTATTATTATTAGTAATAGCATAATTGAAAATACAGAAAATTGTTTACGACATGTCGTAACGGCAGACAACCCGGGCGGATGTTGCTGGCGTTACGACATGTTGTAGCACCAGCCACATCCGCGCGGGTTGTCTGCCGTTACTTTGTCGTAGCAGTAGACACTCCGTTTTATTAATATACAATTTATACATATAAATTATAAATATAAACAAACACAGTCTGTAGAATAGAAACTGCAGTTGCAGGATTACCAATTATATATTTATTATATACTGCATATAATAGTGCCAACCCTGTATTAAGTACTGAGTACTGTCTGTAGTCGTAGTAGTACAGTCAGTACTACTATTTCTGATTTGATTTGTCATTTGCACTGCCACTGACCCACAAATTTAACAAAACACAACAGTGTGAGTGACAACAGATAATAATTATAATAATAAGTAAACACTCAAGATGAGTCAAGACTCAAGCCATTACTCATACTCATAGTACTCATACTCATTCATTACTTCGTTAATAGTTAATAATCATATAATGTCATTAACGCCACTATTACTATTATTATTATTACTATTAATAAGAATACTTTCTGAATACTGAATACCTTCTCTGGCTTTACTACTGTAACCTTCACTCGTATGGTCTCCAAACATCGCTTTCGCAATATCCATGGCAAAATTGAATGAGAATTAGCGATTTTGTAATGGCCAGTCTCAGGGCAGTTTTTGTTTACAACTTCATTCTAAAGACACGAATCGGTGTTAAATCTGCCTTTACGACGCAGCAACTTATTAGCAATGATTGCCAAATAACTGTTATTATATCAATGCAAAAATATATTTTAAAGTATATTTCTTTTTACATTTCTAAAAACTTAAATTACAATCACAAGATAATGGCAAGAAAAATAACATTATATAAAATTTACAATAAAATTTTTTAAAGGCTATCACATTACCAAATTTAAACTTTTAAGGATATAAATAAATTGTAAAAATAAATAAGACATACAAATGACAATGACAACGTGTCGCCGTCGCATGGAATTTAGTAAATTTATTCTTTATGTTTATGTGCAAGAAGTAACGAAACAACTATTTCTAAACATTCTTTTTTAACGTAGAAATTTAAATTATGAGTCAATCGTTTCTACATCACCTAAATCACCTTAATCTCTTAATAAGTTATTTGTTGGTGCTGTTGACGCTTTAAGTAAGATTATTGTACAATAAGGTATGAGGGGGAAGGGGAATGTTTTTGTGTAGTCTACAAAGGAGCATATTCATCGAAATGTTATGGTCTTTTAGCGGTTGTTTTCTTATTAAAAACACATTTACTTCCCTTTTTTAAAAAATGCTGCTTTTCAGCCCAGCGATATAGATCTATGTATTATTATTCTTATTATGGGAGTACCGGATTTCGGCTTCGGCTCACAGAGGCGTAGCTAGAATTTTTTGCGCCCGGGGCGGTCTGCTATTGCCGCTCCATAATTGACGTCTCGGACCTGGGCGGAGGGGAGTCACACATTTGTGACCATGTGTGACTAGGGGGTTGTTAATAATAATGATAAAATAATAAAATGATAATTTATATAGCGGTGTATCCCAGCTAGGAGCCGGGCTCACAAAGCTTAAACATTGAGATAATAATACATATATTAATTAAAGAAACATTCATATCATACTAACTACATAAATGACAATACGTTATACATCAGCTACGTTAATCATTTAAAGAAATGTTGTTTCATTAATTTTCAAAATAAATTTTGAAAAGATGTGTCTTAAGTGCAGTCTTGAAGGACTTAGCAGTTGAAATACTACGGATGTGTAATTGTTTGGCTGCACATTTGTTTTAAATATATGTGACGTCACATCAATGCAGGCAACTTTACAAAAAGTTCAACTTAAATCTTTGATTGCTTACAATTTATTCAAGGGCGTTTTAAAAGGCTTCACGCGTGTAACAATATTACTTACACTAGATACATTCTTAAATAATTTAAAAAAATGAAACATGCTCATTTTCATATAGAAAATAGGACCTTTAAGGGGTTAGGGGTAGGAAGCTTTGAGACTTCATATTGAAGGTGTCTAAGATATTGTGACGACGTGAAATAAGGGCGGAGGGGTGAAAAATCAGCAAAAATCGCGTGACGTTATATATGGACGCCCCCTAAGTCATTCATATGATGATTTTTATAAATTAATAAACATGAATGAGTGATAGTAATTGAAACGAAGAAAAGGTTGGGAACATTTTTACCATTGCATGCAATATTTCTGCAAGCAGTAATAAAAGAAGCCCCCTAAGATGATATACCTTTAAATACACATTTAGCCTATAAAATTACAATATAGCCTACGTTTTATTTAAAAGGACACAAGAAAGTTACAGAGATCGTAGAAAATGACGGAATATAATTCAGCTGCAATCAATTTATTTTGAAATAATGTTCCTCATAACAAAACAAAATAATAATAATAATAATATAATAATAATAATGTAATAATTTTAAAAAAAATTTATTTGATTATCTTAGATCTTAGATATACAGACGCTCCTTCTATGCAGAAGATAATTGCGTCCACAGACCATGAGAGATGATCTGTTGGCAAGTGATGCAGCGGTCACAGGCCACGGCTATAGGGGTTCCACGCATTACCCCAGCCGCCTAACTATTGTCTAGTTAGGTACCCATTCGGAGCTGGGTGACTCGGGGACTCCTCAGGCCCCGAGAACAAATCCTCACTTTCGTGTGGATTCGAACTCGTGACAGTCGAGAGCGCTACCTCTCGGCCACCACGTCCTTATGTTTGGTTTTATTTATTTATTTCCATATTAAACGATTGTATGCGGACATTCCAAAAGAGTTTTTTTTAGGGCGGTATTTATTTTTTCCGAGCCTTTATTAAGCGGTGGGCTTTCTAAAAATCTGCCGTTGCTAAAGAGCATACATAGCAAATTATATATTTTAGTTATATATACGAATATGTATGTTATGAGAAAACGTCTGGGCTTAGACTGCGCGTTATATAAGTTTGCATGAATAATCTATAGATATAATTCTCCTAATGGTTCAATCATACCGGACACCAAGCTGTCTAACCCCACCGACCAATCAGCTGGCAGGAAAGGGTGGTGCAGAGGGTGGGGGGAGGTCATCGAGACCAACAATGCGTTCAATTGAAGTCAATTAATTTGTTCTTTCAGAACAACAGAATAGCATGTATTTCGTAGTGTAGTGGTTATTACATTTGCCTAACACGCGGAAGGTCGTAGGTTCAAGAACCAGCTAAGACATTACTTCTTTTAATTTTTAAAAATGTTGGTGTTTATGCCCGTTAATTTCCCACTTTCTTTTCGAATATGACTTCGCAACACGGCTGTGAGCTTTGTTTCTTGAAATTGGCGTAGTAACTTCGTACTCTCTGTTGTGCTCAGTGACAGAAAAGTGCTATCAAAATGTATTATTTGTAATATCTTGGCCTGCGGATAATATTGCAAAATTTTGTAGTCTTAAATCACTCACCGAGGAGCGAATATATGTATGACATTTTTCTCAAATGTAGGGGGTGCAAATACCCCCCTTGCCCCTCCTGTATACGCCCATGCCGGCAGACAATTTCCCATTTCACCAGGAACTGGTGCATTGTGTTCCCGTATTAAACATAATGTTGGTGAGACTGCAATCAGACTTATAGATTAATAGATGGATATCATGTAAAGAGGGTATTAGCGAGCCTGACAGGACGTAACAAAACAGCGAACGTTTCGGCAAAGAGCCTTCTTCATTAACATGATTCTCCCTGTACTGATTCGATAGCAAAATGAGCCCCTACATGGTTTAAAGCCCATAAGATTAAGTATGATTTCGGCTTGCTTTATATATTATATATTTTATTTTAAATTTGTTTATTTGCCAAGGCTAACAAGACAGCTAACGAACAATGCAGCAGTAATGTCAAACACCTTTTGATGTGGTAAACCTTTGCGATTAAGCTCGCGAATGTGTGACTATTTGTATTACAAGGATCATTGCATTGTTGATATCGGACTGATTAACCAAGTGGTCGGTAAACAGATATACATTATCTCATTTGGGCTAAAAAGGGAACTTTGGGGTAATGCTGTTTCATTGGGGGCATATAAAATTTGCAAGAATCTGCTCATTTTGAGTTAACAATAATGTTAACATAAACTTTTATAATTTTAATTTTTAGGTATCCGATTGAACCAGTCCGTGTTTTAAAAACGTTTAACCAGACTTCAAAAAACGAACTGTGTTAACATCCTTAGATTATATTTTATTTTAATGCATACAAATTAAACATTGACTATTAATCATCACGGTTAACTTCTTTGTTAAGAAATTTTTTAAAATGATATTTTAAAAATCCCTCAATTGACTGACGGGCATCCCTTAAGAAAGAGGTCGGCGAACAAGGGTAAATTACCTCATCTCGTGTCAAAAAGGAATTCTTGGGGGTTATGCGGACTCATTTGGGACATATGTAGAATCCACTACAATCCACTAGATATATTTACATACGTCATGTGTAAGTGTACGCTTGGAACATATGCCCACTATTGAACCGGTTCCTTTCAGAAAATTCATTTGTTAAATTTGACAACTAAGTAGATTTCTTACATACATACTAGTCTATACGCAGACACCTAAATCCTCCATATTTTCTTTTATATTGACACGAGTGACAATAATCTAAATCCACATGGCTTGACTGTATCAAGTCTCCTTTCTGCCATATTTAAAATTAATGCCTTAAAAACTGAGCTCAGAAGAAAAGTTGTTTTGTGCTCCTCACGAATTACGATATCAAGAATTTGATGCATTCAATAAAATTAATGAATACTTTGACTAATTTGAGATGGGCACATATATCCTTATATCTAGAAAGGCCAGGGGCGTTTGACTAAAAACCAATCGAAAAATTATAACAAACTTAAAACGTTAAAAATTTTATCAAATAGATCCCCTACCCCTAAAATGGATATTCCGTGTCGTTTTGACTTAAAATATCTACACACAATCCTTTCAGATTTTTTTAGACACCTGTCATGCTTGTAAAATTCACCAGTTGCAGTTTCTTATAACAGACAAAAAAGTTCGCAGACTCCTGCCGTGAGTGAACCAAACGGAACTGTGATTACATCACAAAGGCTTTGATGTAAACATCAAACGACGCAGGCTAACAATTTCATACGTTTTCTTGTGGGTTCTCAAACTTAAGGATTATAATTAGATTGAATTTTTATGTCTTGATAACTTATGCCAACCGGCGCTTAATGGCATATCGACTGGCACTTTGAGAAGCACTGATTTTTTTAAAAAAAGTCATTAATACCATTTAAGTTAAGGAACTAAATATTTCAGAGGAAGTTTTATTTAAAGTTATCCTTTTGATGTGAAGTCACATTTCTTCAACCCCCCTCCCTCCCCATCGTCACGCATCGTCACAAATGTGTGACCCCCCTCCCCCTAGGTGCGTGACGTCATTTAAACCATTTATTAACTGATCCAGTGCACTCAAATTTGTATTTTAAAGTATGCTAAAGTGAAAGACTTTATAATGGCATTATAGCATAAAAATTAAAAAGTGAGAGTCTGTACTTAGGGTACTCTGTTCTGTACTGTAAGACTGAGTATGAGCGCCAGGGTTGCCAACCGTCCGTAAATTTACGGATAGTCCGTAAATATTTGTCCTAAAATTGCCTGTCCGTAAAAAAATTAAGAAGTCCATAAAAAAAATTGACAAAACATGGAATCTCAACATTTAAAAAAATCAGTAAATCATTTTTGTGATATCTATTTTCTTGATTCAAATTTTATTTTAAAAATTGTTTTAGTGGCATCCCGCGCTCATTTTAATAAACTGTTAGAGCTTTCTGGACAGCTAGGAAAGAACAAACTTTAAATCACGCGATAAAATATTCATTGGTTATCGAACTAAACTACAGCTGAAAAAAGTAGAAGATCCATCGACTGTTGAAAAGTTTTATGTTGATGTTCTTGAATTTTATACCAATGCAGTCAGTGTAATCCAGAAAAGAATGCCTGTGTCGCTAGGGCGTCGCTAGGAATATTTCCAAGGGTGGGGCAAAAAACACGTTTTTTAATGGGACCGTCCAAAAATGACTTCACGGACCTATGGGGAGGGGGTTCCCCAACTTTGTGACGCGGGGAGTTGAAGAATTGTGACGTCACGTCAAAACACGCTACTTTAAGCCAAAGTTCCACTTAAATATTCGATTTCTTACTATTTATATTTTTTTAACGTTTTGCAGGGATTACCGCGTGTTCCAACATTAGAGTGTAGCCTTACACCAAATACATACTAAAATAACAACAAAGTGTTTTGAAACATACTCATTATCAAATAGACACTACTACCTTAAGGTGGGGTGCCACATTGACGTCATATTGTGAGGTGGGGGTAAGTTTTTGTAACGAAATGTGACAAGGGGAAGGGGGTGGGTTAAAAAATACGCCGAAATCCCGTGACGTCAATTATGGACGGCCCCTAACTGAAAATGCCATACAGGTTTAATTCTCAATTAATTTCGGGTTAAGTATATACAAGTGCCACAAAAAGTCTTAGAAATTAATAAGACTCACAAAATAGCGCTGTAATAGCTAAAACATAATATTTATTAATGCATTTAATAAATCAAAAACGTAAGTTCTCACGAGAAAATTTAATTTTGCTGTGAAATAATATACGTGTAGAAACTGCAGGATGGAAAAGGTGGGTAGAAAATTATTTACAGGCTTTAAAAGAAAAAAAAGTAGTGCAATCGAGGGATTCCGAAATGCCGTTATTAGAAGATTTTGGGGCGTCTGCAGCACCTGACTTATCATTGACATTGAGTACATCAGTGTAAGTCAACAGCCTGACACAGCTGAGGCAATGTTTCTTATTTGATTGTCACTGACACTTATTCATTTCCTAAATTGGATATTAGGAGGTATGTCTGGACACACGACCCTTCAAATAAGTTGAAATTGCAGCTGATTCGTGATTGTTGGACCCCTGATAAAATGTATGCTTTTAGAACTGACAGTGAGGGAAACGGTGTTTTTAGTTTTTAGATATGCATGGTTATCACCGTGGCTTTTACACTCGCAAATTTTAAAAGATTCCCTTTGTAATTATTGTGTTTTTTTTTTATTTGTTGCTAAAAATGTGGCCGAAATTTTATTCACAACAATCAGTAATGTAATCAGTTATACTCGCATATATAATTCGTTCGATTACGTTTGATATGTGTACACTGTCTTCAATGTAATTAATATGCAGGGAATTTAGTTCAGTTTTATTGTAACAGATTTATGACATTTTTATCAAATGTAAGGGGGGGGGGGTTGTCCCGTCCCCCTAGCCGCCCTGCCTACGCCCATTATTAGCAACAGAGTGCTGAAGCTCATATCAGTACTAAAACCCACTAACAGAATTACAGTGGAACAGTCGAAAATTGTGGAACTGGCCCAGCTTTTTCCACAAATTGTGTCTCCAGCAGATTTTGATTGTTTAGAGGCCGAGTTTATTGACTACAAAGTTGCGGATTAAAGCATAAGCAAGGCCGACGGAGGTTATGATACTGTCTGGCATCAAATGGGACAAATGACTAGTAATATCGAAAACAAAGAGTACAGATTTCCGCTACTTTCGAAGTTTGCACAAACAATGTTTGCGCTTCCACATGGAACAGCAGAAGTAGAACACGTTTTTTTCCTGCTGTTAGTTTATTGAAAACCAATTTGAGAAAAAAATTGTCTACTGCAAAGTTGAAAAGTTTACCTACTGTGAGAAATGGACCAGGAAAAATTACTCCCACAATGATCCACTGTGTAAATGTTTCTGTGTATGATCATAAGCAGGAGGAATTAAACACTGTCAATAATGATGAATGTCATACAATAAACTAACGTTATAAAATATGAACATGGTAATAGAGACGTGGTTCTATGGATACTTTACATTTTTTTTTAGCTACAATGCTTGGATTATGCTACATATTCGTTCGTTTTAAGGTCAACATTTTTTGTTAAATGTGTCCATAAAAAATTTTTTTTGTCCGTAAATTTTGTTGTGATTTCTTAAATTTGTCCGTAAATGTTATTTTATTGAGTTGGCAACCCTGATAATCGTAACAGTGACTAACAGAATAGATAATACAGCCATGCAGTTGGGGAATAAAAAAAAGGCCTGATTGAATGTTCGCAAGCATCCTCACTATTCCTCATTGTGGTTATAAAACAAAAACAAACAAACAAATTTTTTAAAAATTAAAAAAAACAAACAAAGACGTCTTATCTTATCTTATATATTACAGACGCTCCTTCTGAACAGAAAGTTATTGCAACCTACGTATATCTATGGTTTGTGTTTAGTCCTGTATTCTTATTAGAGTTTTAATGATGATAAAGAGTTGGCTTTCCTGGTTTCTTCAGGCAATCCATTCCACGCCCGATTCACTTACCATTCAGGTTACTCATTTTAGCAAACTAGCCACTGAGCTTAACAAACTGTTTGACACATGTGTTATTTTAATATTATATGTAATTATCATTTATTGGACATCAGTCGATTTTTATGGCAGCGCTACTTTGAAATTTCAGTAATCATGAAATTGTTATTAGTATCAATACTAGTAACATATAAATATTAGTACTTTTAACATATAAACTACACATTTTAGCCTAAATCGAGTTTTTCAAAGTGATCAGCCGCTGGAGTACGCATGCGCCGACGACCCGTGCCAATAATATTGGAAATTATCCCCACGGCCAAAACCGTGCGAATAATCACTTTGTTACAACTTGCAGGTTAAGACACAGTATTTGAATCATCATGCCATTTAGGTACTAGTTCGTGCATCATTCTGAGCATGTCGAAATTCCACGCAAAAACTGTTGTGGCAATTTTAATAGCACATTTTCCGGCCCAGCTTTGACGGTGATATGTTTTTGTGTAGGTAGGAACAAATCTAGAGGAGGTGGATAGCTTTACATACCTCGGTAGCATCATAGACATGCAGGGAGGGACAGACGCTGATGTTAGAGTGAGAATTGGCAAAGCAAAAACAGCATTTAAACAGATAAAAAAAGTTTGGAGTTGCAACAACGTGACCCTCCTGACCAAGGTCAGGATATTCAACACCACAGTAGAGCCTGTCCTGCTATATGGAGCTGAAACATGGCGGATTACAGCAGCCGTTTCGAAAAAGCTTCAAGCATTTATAAACACATGTCACCGAACAATTCTCCGAATCTACTTGCCCAATATCATCACCAACGAGGACCTCTGGCAACGTACACAACAAGAGCCAGTGGAAGAGCTAAAATGTCAGCGCAGATGGAGATCGATTGGCCACACCCTCAGAAAGCCTATATCAAGCATAGTGAGACAAACCCTCACTTGGAACCCCCAGGGCAAGAGAAAAAGAGGTCGAACCAAAATGACCTGGAGAAGGGAACTGGAGACAGACTCCAAAAAGAGTGAGCACAGCTGGGGACAGTTAGAGAGATTGGCACAGGTCCGGGATGCCTGTAGAGCATTTGTTCATGGCCTATACCCCAGATGGGATGACAGGCAATGATGATGATGATGACTGCATACATTGTGGGCTACTCCAAATTAGTTCAGACTTGTTTAGAAAAAAATTAACGATTAATTTCATGAATTAATCGTTAATTTCGATTAAAAACAAACATCTCAAGGGAAGTAAAAAAAAATTCAGCCATTTGACATTTCTTGTTTTATTGAGTTATTTACCCTGTCATAGTTATAGAAAAATAATATTTTGAAATTTTAAACTGCTATTTACTGTTGTACTATGTTCCACAGCGATAGGCCTATAGATCATGTGATCTGGTCTATTATATTATTTATTAATTATTTTTTTTATAATTAAAAAAATAGTGAAAATAGTTCCTTTATTTTAATCAATATTTAAAAGTTAAAATTTTAACGATTAACCGAGAAATTAATCGTTAATTTTCGCAGCCCATATATATATATACTAGGGCTGCATACATTGTGGGATATATATATATAGATATTTGTATACTTCTCCCAAGGAACACACACAGACACATGGGCACACATATGTGCCTCTTCATGGCTCACCCACTAAGACTTACAGTTCAGCTTGTTGTTGTTAAACTTGTGAGGGTAGAAATAGTAAAAATCGCTGTAAGCCTCAGCAGCTGCGTGAGTCGGGAATGAATGGCTCCTGGGCCTCATTTTGACGAATTGTTTGGGCCTGCTGATGTCTCCCACATGATGCCGGCGACAGTTGGTCAAGTTTTCACACAATGAGAGCATTGTTTAGCCTTGGGTCTATGGTGGCATGGTTGATGTGTTTTCTAAATAAAGGATTTGTGCCACTTCAACATATGCTGTTTAAGAATGCATCGCCTTTTTCAGTTTACGTTATGAAGAAATGAAAATAACTTTAAAAAATTGTATTCAAATTTACTAGACGTTACACACTTGTTAAAAATATTTATTCTCTAGCGTTGTATAATTTTATAAATGTATTTAACTTTATCAGTGTTAAGTCCTATATGAAATCTGTCATGAATAATCTCAAATACTTAACGACACGAGTTTCATAGTATAAAACAAATTGATGACAGTTCAAACTTTCTCGTATTCACTAAAGTTTGAACCACTATAAAGATCTATATAAAGCACACACACACACAAACTTTGGTGACTTTAAGATAGCGATAACTTCAAATCTTCACAAGAATCATTTCGACTTTTTCTATTCGACAATACAAATTCCTTAAATCACCGCCTGTTTTCCTTTCTATCTCAAGTACTAACTACGTTAGGTTGTGAGTTAACAACGATCCACGTGCTGTATGAAAAGAGATCGATTTCGAATAATACTTGGTTGCACCTGGTGTCATTAGGTGACAAATATATCAAGATGACCCAAGAAGATCAGATCCGCAAAAAATGCCACAATCAGATTATTATTCGTGTACTGTTTACATTTCCATTTTGTGATATTGTAGTGAGAGATTAAAAAAAATGTTTGCCAAAGTTTATAAAAAGCATACAAATTTCAGACACTTAGTGCATCATTCTTATATGTTACAGACGCTCCTTCTGTACAGAAGATTATTTTAAATTTCGTACGGAAACCGCTTAAAACCATTTTATTTGAATCAATGGACTTTGTTTGGTGGAGATGGACGATTCCCGTGTTATAGATCTAGCAAATTTAGATGAATAAATAATAGAAAAGTTTCATTTAAATAACAAATACAATTTGAAAAAAGCAATTATTTTTGTTGGTATATATACAAAATGAATTAAATTATGATAATATTTTTAGGATTATTAGTTAGTTTTGACATTGTTGAACCTTGTGAAAAATTAATATTTTTTCCCTCTCTCCGTCAAAAAAAATTTAACTAAATTTCCTGACCCAACATTTTAAATTTTGTTTACATCATAAAAAAAAAAATGTTCCATGAGAGGGGGGGGGGAACTACGCCTCATCTAGGAGACTGACAACAGATACACTTAATGCATGTATCACGCCATTTATTTTCGTCTTGAGAAGCATAAAGCAAGTATTTCAAATGGGCATATATGACATAAAACATCACATGTGATCCACAGATCTTATCTTAAATTAAAACAATAACTTTTATATATCTCTTCCGATGACGTTTGCATGCCGCAGCGCCCCCCCCCCCACCTTGCCGGCATTTGACTATTCCAGGCTTAGATCTTTATTTATATACGTGCAACAGCTGACTTGACGTATGTCCAATAATCGATGAAGAGAGGAAACTATGACCAATCAACATCACAAACTAACATCATAAGGTGAAGGAAACACTTTTATAATGCTATCAAATAGTCTCAGCGGGCACGTAAAATCCGAAAAAATTGACATAAAATGGTTAAAAAATATTTGTGTTCCCCCATGATAAAAGTCTCAGCAGGTAAAAACTCTGTGTGAAATAACACTCGAGCCCTAAACCAACTAATTTTTGTTATAATTGTCTAAGTTAATCAACTGAATCCGAGGTTCAAAATGTGAATGTTCTTAGATTTAATGCCATCAGATATTCAGAACACATTCGAATCCTCCTCAAAATATTTCAAGTATCATTCTTTGATATTCTTTTGTTGTTTTTGTATGAGAATTCCCCAAACATTGGTCAAATAAGTTTCGTGCATCTGGAGAATTAATTCTTGAATTGTTAGCAGTTAGTAACCCAATCTCCTTCAACACAATGACAATAATTTAAATTCTAAAAAAATAAATTCTAATATGTTTCATATTTTATTTAATGCTGTTTTATCTCTCTATTCGGGTTGTGAGTAACTACCAAAGTGGATATTACGCGGAAGCAATGTTCAATATGTTGTAATTTATGTGAGAGCTGTCTCTTTATCGATCATCAATTTCAATTATGGTAAATGTAAATCAACCCTTTTGCATTTGAAAACCTTTCCCACGCTGTAAAGAAAATATTGTTACGATAAACTTGTGGTACAGTATCCTGTTCGTAGTGTTGTGAGGAGAGGTCTGTTAAAAATTTGTGGTACACGTTTCTTGTTCGTAGTGTTGTGAGGAGAGGTCTGTTATAAATTTTTGGTATACGTATCTTGTTCGTAGTGTTGTGGGGATAGGTCTATTATAAACTTGTGGTACACGTATCTTGTTCGTAGTGTTGTGAGTATGTTATAAACTTGTGGTACACGTATCTTGTTTGTAGTTTTGTGAGGATAGGTCTATTAAAACTTGTCGTACACGTATCTTGTTCGTAGTGTTGTGAAGAGATGTCTGTTATAAACTTGTGGTATTACGTATCATGTTCGTAGTGTTGTGAGCAAAGGTCTGTAATCATTTTGAACAATCAAGGATAAACTTTGACAGTTTCTTAGATGAATATCGCAGTGAGAAACGAACCATTGACGAGCTTTACCATATGGATTAAGTAGGGCTGGTACTAATTAAATTTTTGTTCGATAAATGATTAAAAATAATGGATTGATCAATTAATTTTCGATTAATTATATTTTATATAACGCATATATAGATCCCTTTAAGTCATTATTTCGTGAAATCGATTAGGTCAAGTTAATGCCATGGCTCACAAATTTTGTGACATAAGGGGTCATCCATAAATGACCTCACGCACCTAGAGGGAGGGTCCACAATTTTTCGACGTTATGTGACGAAGGGGAGGGGGTTGTTTGAGGAATGTGACGTCACATCAAAGCTCTCAAATTTAAATAAAAGTTTCACTTAAATATTTGATTTCTTACAATTTATTTTATGAATTTTTACATGCCTTCACGCATGTTACGATGTTAGAGCGCATCCTTACACTAAATACACACTAATATGACAACAAAGTGATTTGAAACATGCTGTGTAGAGCAAAGCTCTGTGACGTCATATTGGATGGGGTCTAATCTTATGCGACGACGCGTCACGAGTGGGCAGGGGGACTAAAAAATCGACCAAAATCACAATCACAATATGTCTTTTATGGACGTCCCCTTATTACAGGTTTTGAAAACAAACAATTAGTTTTTATGACTTGTTCTATTTTAAAGGAAGGGTAAGTTTTTTCAAGTGCATTATATAATGAAATGAATTGTTGACGACTTAATTAAATTTGCATTGTGTAGTTTGGAGCACTGGTTCTATGTGAGTTCTAACAGCACATACTAACTTAAATAAGGAATTTATGCCAATTAGGATTAATGTTTTTTTTAAAAAAAATGTATTCAATTAATACCATTGATTTTCTGCTGTCCCAGTTACTGATATGGAGTACAGTTTATTTTCCTATCGATTTCCGAGGTAAAGGACAATTATACTACACCTAACCCTATGGCGGATTAAGGGGGGGGGGCTGAACGGGCTAAAGCCACGGGCCCCCGACGGTGTAGGGGCCCCCAAACTTTTTATATTTTATAATAAAAGTGTACAAAAGTTTGCACGAACCCTTGAAAATATAATAAATTAATAAATACTATCTATACAACTTATCGCGTTCAGACATGATAGTATTGACAGTACCTAATAATCAAAAAACTTTAATTGATTGACTTCGCATGATATAAAATATAGTTTATATTTTTAAAATTTCTCATTTTCAAGAAGTACCGCTGGCCGAGTGGGCATAGGACATGCTAGGGGTGCTACCGGTGTCGGGTTCCATTCCCAGCACGGGCAAATATTTTTCTTTTCACACTCAATACCGCGAACACATCAAACAGTTATTTCTTCGTGTTCGTTTTTTTTTTCATTATTAAAATTTAGTTACAGTCTTATATTAGCTGTTAACAATCATTTTGTTTTAAGAATGCTGGCTGGATAGGGCCCCCCGTTTGATTGCAGCCCGGGGCCCCGTGCAGTCTTAATCCGCCCCTGACCTAACCCCAGAGGCGTGACTAAGGTTTGTGTCATCAGGGGCAGTAGCTCATGGTGTCATCACCTCCCGACTTAACCCATAGAACTCCTCCGAGTCTTCCAGTGCCAAATAACAGAAATATACAGAATTTTATTTTTTTGGTGTCACCCATCGTGATGGTGTCTCCCGGTGGGGTCTGCACCACTCGCATCCCTAGTGACGCGACTGCTTAGTGTAAGTGATCTGTGAAATAGCACACAACAAAAGAGCGCAGATGAAGATTGGAGGCGATTGTTATAATCAGTCGCGTCGCTAGGGGGGGGGGGTGCGGTGGGGGCGGGCCACCCCGGGTGACACCATCAGGGGGGTGACACCAGAATGTAAAATTCTATATATTCCCTTTATTAGGCACTGGAAAACTCGGATGATTTATATGGGTTAAATTGTGAGGGTTGACACCATGAGCTACCGACCCGGGTGACACCAACCCTAAAGACGCCTCTGGGCCTAGGGTCCGCCCCCGCACCCCTTAGTGACGCAACTGTCTAACCTTAATGACAGTTTTGCTCCCTACGTTTTAGGAAGAAGCCTGAGTGCTGAGTGCTCCACAGTAAATATCTATGCGTCAACAAATAGATCATTATCACAAGAAGAAACTAAAAATCAAGTTTTTGTTTTATTAATTAAAGAGTCCTTAAAATATGATCAATATACGCAAGCAAATCATGCCAGAAGTTTAAATTAATTGCGATTTCTGCTCAATTAGGTCCTTCATGGTAAAGTTTGTATTTCTTAGTTACTATTATTAATTAACAAAAAAAAAATACATTCCGGTAACTATGTAAGAAGACTTCGCAATTAATTTCAACATGTGGGATGTGATACGTTTGCATATATTTAACTTATCTGAACATTATGCATACCTATTTCTAAGATTAATTTGAAATGGATGCTCTAGGAAGCATAATTGGTCCAATAGTCACTTGTCTTCCTACCAAGTTGAATTGAAATTCTTAAGTTATTTGCCCAATGACTGGGTTTCAATTTTTTTTCGATCACTACTTTGCTCTAATGCTTCAATAATTTACCGAAACATAGATTTCGACATCAAGATATCATACTGCCTATACACTTTCCACATGTTTTCCCCATCTTGTTTAACAAAGTGGATTCACATAAATATTTCGAACATACTTGAAAAGGACAGCCCATGGCTTTTGGTATGCAAATTTAGATACAGTAACAATATAGTTACAAGTTAAATAAAAGATAACATGGTAAGACAGATCATAACAAATATACACCGAGCCGCTTTATAAGTGACCTAATGGGAATCGGACGGGGTCCTTAAATCGAAACTGTCCTTAAATATGGAATCTACAATTTTTCACTTACCATGGCTATTTAGAGCCTAAAAAGGGCGTTTTCGTATTTTAAATGTTCTCCTGAATCTATAAATACTAGGGCTGTTATCGATTAATTAAAAATTAATCGTTAACTTTTGGAAAATTACTGAACAATTAATCGATAATTTTGATTGAAGCTAAAAATAAGACGTATGACGTCATTAAACTGAAATTTTAATTGCATAGAATTCAATTGTAAAAATTGTAAACATGCCGTTATGAAAATTTATGAAGTTCTCCAAGATACTTGAAAACTCGAGAGTTATGCTCAAGTTTTCACGTTGCATAGCTCCATGCTCTTAGTGGCGTTGTGATTTGTGCTGGAACGCATATTACTTTACAGCAGTTAAACGGTAAGTACACACGGTAAGGATAGCAGTGAGGGAATCTGGTTACATACCAGAGCTGATGGAGGACTTTTCAACACTGCCCGCCTCCGAGCCAAGACCAAAACGACGGATGTCCTAATTCGAGAGCTACTATTTGCGGATGATGCGGCACTAACAGCACATACAGAATCTGGTTTGCAACAACTCGTGTCAAGCTTCTCCAATGCCTGCAAAGAATTTGGTCTGCAAATCAGCTTGAAAAAGACAAACATCATGGCCCAAGACACTCGATCTCCTCCTACCATAAATATCGATAATGAAAACTTGGAGGTTGTGGACAGCTTCACCTACTTGGGATCCAAGGTCTCCAATACACTGTCCATTGAAGAAGAAATAAACAGCAGAATTGGCAAGGCAGCCGCAACAATGGCTAAACTAAATAAGCGGGTCTGGCAAAACACCAAGCTAACGGAGAAAACCAAACTGTGCGTCTATCGAGCCTGTGTCATCAGTACACTACTATATGGGAGCGAGACATGGACCACTTATACATCACAAGAGCGTAAGCTTAACAGCTTCCATTTGAGATGCTTGCGCCGCATCCTTGGTATTAAATGGCAAGAAAAAGTGCCTAATAGTGAGGTACTAACGCGTGCCAATACCCAAAGCATGTTCTCAATTCTTAGTGAAAGACGCCTGAGGTGGCTAGGACATGTCAAAAGAATGAGCCCCGGCCGCATCCTGAAGGACCTCCTATATGGTGAACTTGCTTCAGGAAAGAGGAAAACAGGTCGCCCACGCTTGCGATTTAAAGATGTCTGTCAAAGGGACATGAAAGCAGCCAAAATACATACAAGTGACTGGGAGTGTAAGGCAGAAGACCGATCTAGGTGGCGCACAGTTGTCAAAGAGGGCGTCATAGTAGCCGAGGAGCGAAGAATGGAGGAGGCTGCAGACAGAAGAGCTAGGAGAAAGGCCAAAACATTTGGAAGCACAGAACTCGTGTGTAAAAACTGTGGCAAAGACTGTCACTCAAGGATAGGACTGCACAGCCACTCGAGAAAATGCAACCCAACCCAACAGTGATGCACCATCGTCTTCGCGAGACGGAAGGATGCCGAATAGTTAAACGGTAACTATTTCTTGCTCAGGTTTAAAGAGTGGATACACATAGGATATTTAGTCATAAAAACTTACAACTAACAAAGGCAGTATTCACATGAATCGCTGCATATTTGCAGTGCATAAGTTTTATGCATTTAATGTATTGGATACTTAATTAAGTGTCCAGCTTTGGTGTAGCTAGGAGCTTTTAGGGGTTGGGGGCCCGGGGAGCTTAATCTCTTCAGGGGGGGGGAGCACACATGGCGTAATATTTAATGTAAAAAAATTTCAGATACGATTTTGGCCCTCCCTTAAGAGGGGGCCCGGCGGACTTTCGAAATTGGACCCCATCCCCTCATATAGCTACGACACTGGTGTCCAGAGAAAACACATCTAGACATGGGACTTGCTGACCACTGTGTTACAGCACTGTAATTGTTTGCGACTGAGTCAGTCACATGACAATAACACTAATGACACGTTTTGTCAATAGAGTCATTAACATTTTTTGTTTGATTAATTACAGTGATTCTAAAAAGTGTGTACTTTTCATCCATGTCTGTCCTTTTGCTCGATGTCAGTAACATAATGAAAACATGTTAGTATTATTAACTCCCGATATATCACTTTGAAGCTGGTGACGCAGTTTGAAGTTAATGTTAGTCACATTCATAAAACAGCTGACTATTTGAGTGGAACAAGAAATGACTTGTGAAACTCAAGTCTAGAGTCCTTAATCACCGAGAATGTTGACGTTTAGTTGAATAAAAATATCGACTTTGTGAACTTACTTGAAATGTGTAGTTAATTCTTAATGCAATAGTATGGCTTGTAAGTATGCAACGTCTACAGTATAAGTGACGTCAATTTTAAATTAATCTTTTATTTTAAATGCCTTTATAAGCAAATAGTTAAGAATTTTTCCAAAAATAATTTTAAAAATGATGCTAATAGCAAATGTTTGTTTTGTTTTCGCCTTATAACCTCGAGGTTGGTTGGGGGGTGGGGTGGTCTAATGTTTCAATTAAAACTTTCTAGGGGCTTGGTTGACCTTGGCGGCGCCAATCTCCTCTCCAGGTCAGCGGAGGACTTTTCAGCAAGTCTGTCATCAACATTTTTATTGTGGCTTTAACGTGGGCTTTATCCCACGCCCCTCAGCTTGTGAGGCGAGCGCACTATTGACGTCACTATCCAGCCACCAATTAGATTTTTACAAAAAAGTTGTTTATAAATCAAGAAGCGTAGCCTTTTAAATTATATTACAATCATGTGATTACTGTCGTAAAATTGTAACATTAATTTTATGAGCATAAATTTTAATACAGTTATAACTCGGTATACGTCCTTAATCCGTTCTCGACCCCTGGACATATACCAATCGTATTTTACTATTATACATACCTGAAAGAGGAAAACTTATTAATCCGTCCTCATGGGAAAGAATCCTTTAGTTATTTATATATTTATACATTTATTGATGAGGTTATATAAAATAATCGAAACACTGCTTGATACTGAAATAATTAAATAAAAAAAAAAAAGAACTGGAACAAATTTGTTTTCTGTTTCCCTGTTAACCAGATCAAAAGTAATACTTCAAAATACTCTAAAGTCTCTGATCTATGTTTGTTATCGATTTCATCCCATTTAATATCGTCTCTGTTTTTTCACAATCATAGAAATCATCATTTTAAAATGAATAAAAACGTGCGGCGGTGCTTATGAGGTTATATATATACAGTTCACCCATTCTCTCACCTGTAGATCTCTCTTTTGACGACTAAATTATAAATCTTTAATTTTTATACCAAACACCCCATAAGCATCCGCCCCACGTTTTTAGTCATATTAAATGACAGTACTTCAACTTATAAGTTTCAAATTACTTTTTTCTTTTTAGTCCACTTATAAAAACATGGTTTTTAAAAATTAAATTTACCTCAACTTTGTTTTCAAGTCAATGGCGATCCTAACCATTTTTTTGTTTGTTTCTTAGAACTCATTATAAGTGAAATAACTATTTTTTGAAATTACGAGACAAGCAAAAATCACGTGACGGTTATTACGCAAATCGTTTACTGTATGATAGCAACCGTAGCACTCACACCTTGAGTATCGCGCGGTGTGCTGTCATTAATACATGCTACGCTTGGGCGATGTTTCATTTTGACTCATGGGGGTGGTTAATAAAAGACATCACACACCCCCGTCGGGGAGGGGGGTGGGTCACACATTTGTGATGTGTAGGGGAGGGTTTATTGTTGTTGTTTTGATAACTGTGACGTCACATTAAAACGCGCAACTTAAAATCAACTTAAATCTTTGATTGCGCACATTTTATTTAATAAAGTTTTAAATCGTGTTAAGCGTATTATGATATTAGCAGGCTTGTCCATGGGACATAATTTGTCTGTCCCATCCCATGGCAGTTTATGCCTGTCCCATCTAGGCCTGTCAACGGGTACCCGTTGCCGAGAAATTACCCGGGTAGTTAAATTGCGCTCGGGTACCCGTGAAAATTTTACTGAAATATCTTTACCAACGTGTTGGGACGGCGGCACTTCTATGTTCACATTTTGGCTCGCGAATAATTTATCAAAAGTAAAACTTTTCGTTTGAAATATATACTTTGAAATATGTTTAACATGAACACGCTAAGAAAATATAACTGTCAAACAGAAATAAAACACGGTCCCGACAAACTGTAAAATATACTTTTACACTATTTTCCCTTGAACATAAAACAAAAAGCATTTAAAACAAAAAGGTTTTGGTTCTTTGGATGCTTCAAGTAATGAAAATAAAACACAACGCCGATAACTACAATTAACTAGAAAGGGCTAGAAATGACACAGTGTCCTTCGCCTCAGTAGGAAACAAATGAGAACACAAGACCGATTTCTAGGAGGGGCTAGAAATGACCTTGGCTTTGATTTGAAATTAGCCGCACATTTTTGTTACCGATTGCGACGCGCCTATGTTTTTTATTCACCCCCCACCCCAACTGACATATTTCTCCAATCCCATCTCCAACATACTTATATAATAATAAACACGTGGTAGTCTATATATTTTTTAAAAAATTGTGTTTAAAAAATCACATTTTAATCATTGAACGATCTTCGCTATATTACAAAAATAAATCCAAGGGGATGGGTCCGCTAAGTAGGGGAAAGTCCTGAACAGTTTGGTCAATTACAGCAGTTGTCAGCTAAGAAATAGAAACAAATCGCCATATTACGATTACCGTCCTCTATCCTGTTAATACTGTTTAGCCCCCCTCTAAACCACCCCCCCAAAAAAAAAAATAATTAAAAAAAAATTAAAAATAAATCACATCCCTCTGCTCATTGTTTTTACACTCCTGTACTATTATAGTATTTCAATGTCATCATTTTCACAACACTGAGTCATTACATCAAAATTTCCTTTTTCATAATAAAAAAAAAGAAGTAAAAAGTTAATAGATGTAGGCCTAATAGCGGGCATAATGACGAATATTTTGAGCGATTTTGAACGGGTAACCCGGGTAACCGTTCAAATTTTGGACGGGTACCCGGGCAGCTTTTTTCAACAATATTGACAGCCTTAGTCCCATCCCATCCCATCCCAAGGGACGTTTCCCATGGGAATCCCATGGGAAAAACATTCCCATGGATATGCCTGGATATTAGAGTGCAGCCTTACACTTAACAAATGACATTTTGAAATGACAATAAAGTGATAGAGAGATATTCATTTTCAAATGAAAATATCAGGTTTTTATTGGGGGTGGGGGAGAGGCGAAACGTTGTGATATCATATTTGAAAGAATTGGTGTGACGGTAAATCATTTGTGACTACATGTGACGATAAAGGGGGTGGGAGGAAGCGGCCTTAATCATGTGGCGTCATTTATGGACGACCCCGTACAAGTCCCAACACGCAGGTCGTACACCAAAGGTCGTATACCAAGCAAAATGTTTCGCGTCCAAATAGGACGTATACCGAGTAGATCCAAAAAAACAACATTTACCGAGGTTCCACCATATACATATATGAACGAGAGAGAGAGAGAGAGAGAGAGAGAGAGAGGGGGGGGAGAGAAANTATATATATATATATATTTGAATATCTAGGGATGTTAAATCTAAAACATAGAATTATTTCGTCTCAATATAATTTACGAATCAAACGGATATCATCAAAGTATAGAGTCTTACTTTAGCTGAGCTTAAGCCCATTGTCTTTTCTTTATCTGTCATGTGTAGAGGATTATATAAAGAGAACAAATAATCGCATGGTTATTTGACTGCATTATTTTCATTGATAGGCTTTACAAGAAAACGTGTCTGCCTTATACTCACCTGCACTTTAGGGATTGGCATTTTATATATCCAGATGCGCAATATCCAAGGTGAGACTTGAAACTGACGCTGCCCTTCTTACATTTCAAAACTCTTCACGTTTTAACAGACATTGCTAAAGATAATAATTTTATAACTATTTTAAAGACTGTAATTACTGCACTTAGTATTATATATAAGTTTATACACAACTTTTCTTCATTTGATGTAATCATTATATTTTATAACACCGAGATGACGATAATGATGTTTTTTTTTTCAGAGATATGTTTGAACTTCCCATACTTAACATCACGGTATTCCATTTGGTTGCTGTTTCAGACTGTAGGCATGAAGACATCGTGGCAAACGAAAGACCTTGGCAGCAGAAGATCATTTTGCTCTCATACATGCGCAGTGGCTCCACCTTAACCGGCACGTTCTTCAGCATACATCCTGATGTCTTTTACGTGTACGAACCGTTGTGGACACTAAAGCGCGCGTATGATGGCCAGGTGGGGATGAGGTACCTGAACAGCACAATCAGGTGGTAAGTGAAACTCCCGTTATAATGCAAGGGCGTTGATTTCAGACATCAATATGACATTAAATTGATTCAAAGGATGGCGTAAATTATAGTTTAGATTGAAAGTTTGGAAGTGGGTGGGCAAACATTTATATACAGTGTGTCTTAAAAACGTTACTTAAATCGCTATTATATCTCTTTAAATCTTAGTTTAATAAAATTAATAATAGAAAGCGTAATTTTATGTATGAAGAAAAGCAGACACCACTGAATGAAACAATTATACACTCATCACATCGTCGCATTCAAACGTCCTGCTGACACTTTGACCTGAGGCAGTTTCATTGGGTCCAATTTTAGTGTAGCTCAAAGTCTCTCAGGAATGATCCTCATCATTTAATTGCAGGGTGAAGAAATCAAAATCCTTTTATCTCGAGGAGAGTGAACGGATTATTCTGTCAGTGCTGAATTGTAATTTCTATAGCTTGGATGTTGGGACACTGACAGTAAGTAGCTGCGAAATTTTATCTTACCATAATATAAATGACATGAAAAAATTTTTTCAGGATGTCATAAAAATGACAATTAAAAAAATGTAAATGTATCTGCCATTTGTTACCAGTAGGCACTTGTTGTTCCACTTAATCACTGTTAAGAAATTAAACTTTAGGACAATAAATATTTATTCTTGCGATTTCACCTCTATTTTTTTTTAGCAGAACCACATGCTAAGAAGTGGATCTACATTACATTATGCGATGTGCTTAAAAATCAAATGGAAATCTAGAGCATTTATTGACGAAGGTAAGTTTATAGCAATTTTTATTTCATTATGCCATTTTTTCCTTTAAAAAAGTGATTACGTAATATAAGTACTTTATTTTTGATAAATGTATTTTGTTTCTTCTTTAATGTTTATTTATTCTGTATTTGGAAGATGTTGCTAATTTTTAAAGTGTAGATATTTTCGTATTCAGGAAATGTATTCACATTAATTTTAAGATAACTTTGTGTTCTTTATTTCCCATTGCCACAGATGAAGTTAACAAAATAAAAACATGTCTTCAACTGTTGACTTCAGCCTGTCTCCACGCTAAGGTCATAGCCATCAAAGTTATTGAAGCAGCCATGTTCCAAACGGAACCAATCTTCGCGTCGGAAACAAGGCTAAAGGTAATCCATCTGATACGCGACCCAAGGGGCGTGATAAATTCTAGGATGGCATTCCGCATGATGGTCTCTCAGCAGATTACCCGACACAGTATGTCCTTGTGTGGGCGTGTTCAGTGCGACATTTCAAAATCAAAATTTCTGTCACGGCTATTCCCTGGAAGGGTTCTAACAGTGCGTTACGAGGACATCGCTAGAGAGCCTATTTGGACCGCCCATCAAATCTACGACTTCTCAAATTTAGAAATCATCTCCGAATTCGACGCTTTGATATGGAACATGACATACGCAGGATTCCCTGATGGCTGCAACGTATGTCCGGTGAGAAGCCATGCGTGGAGGACAGCGAGCCGGTGGAGGAAACAGCTAAGTTATTCAGTAGTTTCCACGATTCAGCGGCAGTGTGCAGCAGTCTTGGAAGTTATGGGGTACACAACTTTTCACAGTGAGTTTGAGCTTAACGACACGAGCGTCTCATTTGCAAGTGAAATATTTGATCCGGGGCTAAAGAAAGTCCGCGCTTTTGACTCAGCTGTTTTGTCAGTTTAAGATTTTTTATTTCGTCACTTTATTAATACATTATATTTTGCATAATTATATTTATAATATGTCATAGTGTTAGACTAGGCAGAGACGTCACATGCCATAGTGTTAGACTAGGCAGTGACGTAACTGGAGGTATGTGTAAATTCGTCCAACGTCTCTTTGTATGGACAGGACGATAATCGACACCACTGGACGTTGGTAGAGCGGTCAACGTTGCGTTAATCGACAGAAATATTGCCGACAGCACACTGGACGTAGGTAGAAAAACAGACCTACGTTGAGTTGATCAATAGGAACAGCATTGACATCACATTGGACGTGGATAGCACATGCATACCATACTGCACTGATCGAAAGATGGAGACCACCATTACATTTAGCTCACTGAAACTTGAGTTGCCAAAACACCGTGAATGTTTGTGGTGATCAGGTCACTATAGTTAAACACATCTGAACTGATTTGGGCAACCCACAATGTAGACAGTGCCAAGACAGTGTATTATTATGGAGGCATACTGTATGGTACCATTCAATGCAGGTGTCACACTGAATGGCTCTTTGTTCACTAGTGGATGTCTTAGTACATATTTGGCATTTATATGATACTGGGCCTGACTTAAGTTCTATATCGCAGGAGAGGAGCAAGATTAAAATTAATTGCTTTTGCCTCTATCTACAAATTGTATGATTCCATTGTTTTAGGGTAATCTATATATATAATTCACCTCATGGTTCAACCATGCCGGACACCAAGCTGTCTATCCCACCGACCAATCAGCTGGCAAGAAAAGGTATTGCAGAGGGTGGGGGGTCATCGAGACCAACAATGCGTTCCTTGAGGTCAATTACTTTTGTTCTTTCGGAACAACAGAATAGCATGTATTTCGTAGTGTAATGGCTATTACATATGCCAAACATGCGGAAGGTCGTATGTTCAAGCCCTAGCTAAGATATTACTTTTTAAAATTTTTAAAAATGTTTGTGCTTGTGCCCGTTCATTTCCCACTTTCTTTTCGAACATGATTTCGAAACATCGCTATAAGCTTTGTTTCTTGATATTGGCATAATAACTTTGTGCTATCCGTTGTGCTCAGTAACAGAAAATTAGCCACTCACTCTCCTCAACAATTACTTTCATAAAATGTCACCCGTCACTAAATCATTAGCGGCGTATGCCATGACGTGGGTCGGCTAGTTTCCTTTATTGTGCTTAAGAGGTGTAGTCAGTGTACTTTGAATTATGGTGGTTTATAATTATTCATATATTACTGTGATTTTTAGGACGTGAGTTGGTAGATATTAATGCCCTTAAAAGTATTGTGGATAATGAAGCGTCTGCAAGAACAATTGTCTCCAAATGTTTTCTAATTAAAAAAGGAATGATTATTCGTCATAAATTCACATGTTTGTTTAAGTTTATGTGTCAAATCTAAATTGCATCCTAGTTGTTTCATTCTTTAACAATATAAATAATCTTATTTGAATAAATGTTAATACATTTTAGGGGGTTAAATATTTTTAATATTTCCATTTGTATGGACAAAATTGTTTCGTATAACGAGTGTTTCGCTTAACGAGTAAGAAAGACTCTAGAAAGCATTAATCTCGTTAAGAGAGGTTTGACTGTAATTTTATTGAAATACATTTTTTTACACATAGGACATAGAGATTATTTTTATAGGTATCTTACATATTTTAGTTTTTATTTCATGGCTTATATTAAGAATATCACGGTAAGACAATCCAGGAATTAATTTGCAACCTATCACTTGTCCTGACTTCTTGTTAAGAATAAATGTATTGTTTTATTTTACCTTTGGGCTTTTTGGACTATTTGTTCCAGATTTATGGTGTTAATAGGGTTATAAAGTGTTCGTTAATTTCTTTATTAGTTTGATGTTTATCAATTCCACAGTTGCTCCAATTCATGTCCGGAAGAATACATTCTCCAATAATCCAAATTACAACCATTTATGATTTGTTTTATGAACATTAGTAGCAACTGCCATTTTGTCTACTCGCCGTTTTTGTCAGGGAACTTGAAAATGACTGCATATATTTGTAAAAGAGATTGATTTTTAAGACTTTCATATGTATTTTCGATTTTTCAGTATATGAGGGGGGGGGAAAGGAAATCATTTCTTAAGATGTGCATTACCAATGGCGGAAACGGAACGCGTTATTTGAAAGACAGATAAATTAATTATTAAAAATCTTAAACACCATATATTCCGACCTAGAGAGACAACTGAGTGTATAAGACGATTTTACAGCCGATTGCTAATTAAATACAATTTTGGAATGTTGTATTGTCACCGGAGATACAGCTATCTGGTCTGCCAGATTATAATTTGAGCGCAGTCGAGCTATGCGAAGTGCGTTAAAATGACGATGCACTATTTGACGCTACAGTACAGACAGACACGCAAAATAGCAAGTTAAATAAAAGCGCGTGAAAAGGCTTTGTGCTATTGACAATCGTTCAAGGATTTAAACATTTAAACGAATCATTAAAAAATAAAATAGCTAACACAGTATTTAAAGTATTTTTAATTTTTTTTTTTTTACTATTTAAAATTTTGTCTGGCCAGAGGTTTAAAAGAGTTAAAATACACTTGAAATGACATAAAACCAATTATGTTATATAAAAATTTGAGATTGATTAGCTCTTAAAATGTTAAATCATACTTCAGTTTATGAAATTCTATGACCATTTAGATATTCTTATTAAGATCCATTATATATAGGATTTCTTTATGTTAAAAATTCCAAAAAATGGTTCGAGTCCAATCTGTCCAATTGATTAATCTGTAAAAAATTAATCGATTATTCGATTAATTAACTATTAACTTAACATATATATATATATATATATAGACGCAACTGAAAACCTCAAGGAAAATAACAAAAAAATGGTAATTGCCATTTTTGGTTTTAATGAGTAATTTCCTCTGCCATTTGCCATGTTTGTTTACGTTTTTCACGTCTAAATAAATTTATTATGATATGTGGGAAAAGTTTGCAGGTTAAACAAAGAAAAGATTATTATTAATTATTAACTAAAAAATTGAAAAAAAGAAGAAATATTTTTATCAAATTTTAATCGATTAAATTTTTAACGATTAATCGAGAAATCAATCGTTAACTACCATAGCCCTTAAATATGGTGACCCGTCAAAACGGCCCCTGACAAAACGGCCCCGACAAAACGGCTCCGACAAAACGGCCCGCGACAAAACGGCCCCTGTCAAAACGGCCCCGGACAAAACGGCCCC
>MUZC01002311.1:0-17392 GCA_002072015.1 Radix auricularia | reverse complement strand
ACAGACAGACAGACACACACACACACACACAACAAATGCGTCTTATATATATACTAGAGGCAAGTACCCGGCTTCGCACGGGTTTTAAATAGGGATTTCTGGAGAAGCGTACACAATGCTTTTTCGCAAATTAGCGTTAGGAGAATGAACTTAACAAATTTCCAAAGTTTCATTCTTCTACCTACACGGAAAATAGTCGAATGGGGGATTTTCAGTATTTATATAGCATATAAAAGTTTTAAAAAAACTACATTTGGGCCCCCGGCTCCCAGTAAGTGATAATTTAAATATTTTTTTCACCTTTACCACTGCGGGGTTGTACTCATAGATTCCTAGCACCGTACGTGCTTCCACCTAATCAGAAACCTGATCTTTCGTGAGACGTGATTGTATTTCGTTGTCTACATTTCGTTAATATAGCCCGCTTAAGAAAAAGTACATTTGGGCCCCCGGCACCACATAAGTGAGAATTTTATTTATTTATTTTTTTGCCATTATTGCCAGGAGAGTAATTTCCAAAAGTTTCATGTTTTTACGACACGGTACATTGGAGAATTAGTGATGAGTTTGTTTCTAATAAAAGAAAAAAAAACATTTGGGCCCCCGGCCCCCAATGAGGGGGAAGTTTGAAATTCTTTTTCGCAAATTAGCGTTAGGAGAATGTACTTAACAACTTCCCAAAGTTTCATTCTTCTACCTACACGGGAAATAGTAGAATGGGGGATTTTCAGTATTTATATAGTGTATATAAGTAAAAAAAAAAACACTACATTTGGGTCCCTGGCTCCCCATGAGTGGGGAGTTTAAAATTGTTTATTTCAAAATTTTGTCGGGTTAGCTTATTTAACAATTTGCCAAAGTTTCATGCTTCTACCTATCCGTAAAATAGGTTAATTAGTGATTTTCGGTTTTTATATATAGTTCATATAAGGGAAAAAACTAAATTTGGGCCCCCAGCCCCCAGAAAGAGGTAATTTAAATATATTTTTGCCTGTTACCATTGCAGAAGTGTACTAAACAATTTCCTAAAATTTCATGCCTCTGCCTCCTGGAGAAATAGAAAAATTGTTGAAAAAACTACCTTTGGGCCCCCGGCCCCCAATGAGTGGGAAGTTTAAAATTATATTTTGCAAATTAGCGTTAGGAGAATGTACTTAACAACTTCTCAAAGTTTCATTCTCCTACCTACACGGGATATAGTAGAATGGGGGATTTTCAGTATTTATATAGTGTATATTAGTAAAAAAAAAAAACACTACATTTGGGCCCCTGGCTCCCCATGAGTGGGGAGTTTAAAATTGTTTATTTCAAAATATCGTCGGGTTAGCTTACTTAACAACTTGCCAAAGTTGCATGCTTCTACCTATCCGTAAAATAGGATAATTAGTGATTTTCAGTTTTTATATATAGTTCATATAAGGGAAAAAAACTAAATTTGGGCCCCCTGCCCCCAGAAAGAGGTAATTGAAATATATTTTTGCCCGTTACCATTGCAGAAGTGTACTAAACAATTTCCTAAAATTTCATGCTTCTGCCTCCTCGAGAAATAGAAAAATTGTTGATTTTCATTTTTTATATAGCTCAAATAAGGAAAAAAAGTTGTTGGCCCCCCCGGCGCCCCTGAGTGTGAATTTATGGAACGAAACCTATTTAAGAACCTTCCCCATATAATTGTGTGTACGTTTACTAAATTTCACTTGACTGGGTTGTCTGGATCTTGAGTTATTAGGGAACAGACAGACAGACAGACAGACAGACANTATATATATATATTATTTTGGAAACTTACACGCTATTATTATTAATTTAATTGTTTGATATTATTTTTTGCTAATAAAGGCTCTTGATATATCGCTCAAATCGTATTCCATAATTTCCTAAAGAACTCGGGCGTACATAATCTAGTATCAATGAACGTAAAAGTGCACTACATCATCTCGTCTTTGTTTAATCAGCGCCCGAAAACAATCCCAAATGTACTGCAGTAAAAGGGTAGGAGAGTTCGGACAGTTGAGAGTAAGGTGAAGGTCGGGAACACATCGTTTCATGAACGTGCATCAGATAAAGAGTAATGCTCTCCCTTGTTCGCAAGTCCGTCAAACTACGTCTTACCAACGTGTGGGCCACACAGAACTGCTGACTTGTGAAACCCAATAGTTAATAATGCATACAGCCCACGGACATTGATGATGGCTTATCTTTATGTGTGACCCTGCCAACTGGCGGAACCTTAATAATAATGTGTGTTTTTTATGCCTCATTAGAAATAAATACCAAAATAAACATGCAAGGCATTATTTCTAAATTACTTTAGTTATTATTTTATTATAATCATAGTTTTTTGTTTTTTTATTATTATTGTTTTATTTTTATTTTATTTTTTAAAATTTTATCACTGAAATAGAATAACCGGACTTCAAAAATAGCTATCAAGTCACAATCCGTTCCTGCTTGCAAATGCAAGTCTACACGGGAAGTTTACTTTAAAATAATGTCATAAACTCTGCATGGTTAAAATATGATCTCATCTTAATTAGATCTAGATTATATCAAATTATGAGTTAGATATTTTTATTAATGTTACGGCTTACAATATGTTTTTTTAAAAATAATTTGTTCTGCGTGCATTGGTGTATTATAATGGGAAATACTAAAGTATAACTTTAGTAGCGCAACAAGCTGATGGCAAATAGATGCTTTGCCCGAGGGTCTCAGTATCAGTGTTGCTAGTCTCGACGCATTAAAACGCAATTTAATTTTTTAAAAACCCCGCAAACTAAAAGATTGAAAACAGATTATGACAAAATTGGAGAATGTGACACGAATATCTCGGTACATGTCTTTCACATTTGTTAATTTAGTCAGAGGTTTACCGCTGTAAACAAAATTTGTGATTTCTATATGTGCAGCATGGTTGTGAACCAGTCCAAATGTATGAAGATTAACTTAATTAATCTGACAGCGACCTTACAATGTAGGCCCACGTTAAGCCACAGTCAAAATAATTATGACTGACCATTGCTAAAAAAATCCAACGTGGACAATGAGAGGAGATTGGGACCTCCAAGTCTACCAAGCCCCGAGAAAGTTCTTATGGAAACATTAGAACCCCATACGACATCATGGTCATGAGGCGATGGAGTAATCAGTCCTACTTGACAGGCCGATCCTCCGACTAAAGCATTATTATTTTGCTGTTGTTTGTTTGTTTGTAACATAATAACACCAAAAGGGGACGTCCATAATGACGTCCCGCACCTAGGCGGGAGGGGATCCACACATTTCTCAAGATGTTTAACGGGGTGGGGGGTGGGTGGTTTTTGGATACGTTAAGAAATGTGATGTCACATCAAAACTCGCAACTTTAAATAAAAGCCCCACTTTAAAATTTGATTCCTTACAATGTATTGTTTGACGTTTTACATGGCTTCCTCGTGTTACGATATTAGAGAGCAACCTTACGCTAAAAAATACTTATATGACGAAAAAGTGATTTGAAAATACTCTTTTTCAAATAGAAAGTACTGCTTTTATAGGGAGGGGGCGCGAAGATGTGTTACCTTATGTTTTTGGGTGGGTCACAGTTATTGTGAATACGCGTGACCGGGAAGTGGGGAGGGAAAAGCGGCCAAAATCGCGTGACGTAATTTTTCGACGGCCCCCAAAGGATTAAATTTGTGCTTATCTATTGGATTTCATAACGGGCAGATACTAATTCCTAAACTAGTAATTTGTAACTCAAGAGCTCAACACCATTTCATTGATTTCTGTATTTTTAAATATTTTTTTCGAATGGAAGAAATTAGAAGCCGTACTTCAAAAAACTAGTACTTTGTGGCAAAATTAAATTATAATATTCCAAAGTTGACTTTTAAAATATAATAAAAGTTTAGCTTAAAAGAGCTTGTACTTGGGATTGCAATCAGTGTCACATTCTCCAATCTCACACATAGCTCGGCAAGCGAAATAGAGCATAGACCCGAAAGGGCATAGACCCGAAAGGGCTTAGACCTGAAATCACCCAGTTCCAGTTTTCCTGAACTCCCTTCCCTGTGCGTAACAGTAACTGAAATTGAATCACACCTCCACCCCCCCAAACCAACTATTTTAACAAAGGATAAACAGTCCACAAACCGCTAACTATTAATGACCGAAGTACGTTTAAAGTCTATGGTATAATGGCGTTAATTCCCCAGAGAGAGGATAGTCCTGGTGCAGTATAGCAATGGAAGAGAAGGGAGAAAATTAGCGCAAAGAGAGAAATTAATGATGCGCTTTAACAATCATGGGATGAGATTCAACATGATCAATACCTGGATCAGCGGTCCTCATATTTCTGTAACTACTCGAGGTTATAAGTGTTTATGGATTTAAGATGACTGACATTTGTTTCAGATGTCTCCCCATCCTAAACAATATATAGTTTTATTAGTAAGTAGTATTGTAAGTTGGGATGTATGCATATTATTATAATACTAAACTAGACACAAATTGTTTTTTTTTTTTAAATCACAAAATACCAAACATTATTTCAGTTTGTCTTGGACTTTTGAGTATCTCATCGAGAAATAATTGAAATCAATTATAAAATCTTAGAATTAACGACTTGTGAATGTTAACACTGCATAACAAAAATAGGATTGAATAAATATTTAATTAGAATTTGCTATCAGGAAAATTTTCATTCTTTGCTCGTTATATCATAATAATATAGAATAGGACGGTGATAAAGCTTTTCAATAAAATTCAAAATAAACAAACACATGGTGTAATGAAAAAAAAGCTGAAATATATTGATTACATTACATAATTTGTGTATTTTGCATTTTATTTTAAGCTTGCTCCGTTTATAAAATAATCGTCATTATATGCATAAAATTGGTTGATTTAGAAATATGCTGTTGCCTTCTTGAATAATTTTAACAGTTTTTTAAAAATTACTTTACGTCAGTATAAATAAAAATTACCTTATTTGTAAAAGCTTGTTACAAAGACATCTAAATGTTTTAGACTTTAGATAAATTTATCCATACGTTTTAAGACCGCTGTTAAATACATTGTATTGGCGCCAATACCCTCATGAAATTAAAGGAATAAGTGCAAAAGCCAATGAAGCGTCAAAAACCACAAATACGTGTACTCAAAAAAACAAAAAAAAACACAAACTTGTGTTGACTCAATTAATGCTAATGTTAAGGGTAAAGTGAGCTAGTGTTAGAACAGCTTAAAATAATGGAATAGTGCTCAGGGGGAGGAACTCACAGTTTGTGTTATAGCAGATTAAAATAGCCGGAAGCATGATTTCTCTTTGAAAAATTAAACCGCGGCTACGATGTGTGTTTACACTGCTCACTGCTATGCCTGTAGTTTACTGAATCGGTTAACGCAGGCCGCGTTTATAGGTTAGCTGTCATGAATAATAGATTTCTGCATAATACCAAGAGACATTAATAATATTAGGGTCCGCTGGTGCAACAGCAGTGATGGTGTGCACTCTACGGCAGGCAGTGAATAAAAGAAACTTTCCAGAAATGTGCGTATGTTATTTCAGATTCGGATTACTATATGAACCAAAAAAAGATACACGGGAGTCAATAAATATGTGATTTCTTTAACTTAACTAAGAAAAGTTATGATTTTTTAAAGTTTCATTCGTCTATTGTTCGCAGTAATTGGTTTGCGTAGATCAATTTGATTTTGATGAGAAGTTGAAAAATGAGGGGAATCTTAACATTTCATGTGCATAATTTTAACACAGTGGTGTCTATTTTTTCTCAATTTTCGAACATATTTCATCTTGAGGCTAAATATTAATATTCATGATTATTTTTCACGGATTGTCTCCAATAAAGCTACATTAGTGATATATTAAACATAATATAAGACAATGGCTTTGGCTAAGTACTTATACACGACCGTATTGTTGTTTTTTTCGAGAGATATTGTAGGCCAATATTTGTTAAAGTCCAATGATAATGTTCGAAGTAATGAGAATGAATTTTCTTATAAAAGCTCAGAGAATTTTGATACCACCAATACGAATAATTTGATCACAAATCAGGAACATTTGCTACAACCAAACTACACAATCTCCGATGATAATGTATCGGTCGTTATGGTGGCTGTGTCGCAAGAATCTATTGTAAATCATGATGAGAGGTCAACAAAAGCTATTAATGATCTTGAAATGTTTGGTTTAAGAAATGGTGTAGTCAGTAATCAAACAGAATTGACAACTGTCTCTACAAATGGCACTGAGAATTACACTTTGATATACATGACTGATTTTTACCCTTTCTCCAAAACGCATTCGACCGTTTACTTGTGGGAGAAAACTCAAGTTTCTGCCAGAGACTTCCAACAAAGTTATTGCCCTTTCAGATGTAATGGAGGTGAAAAAGTCTACATCAACAACTTAGATTCTCAGTGCCCTGTGATATCGTGTACCGACTGTCAATGTGCCCGACCCGACTGTTTGGTTTATGGCATCTGCTGCCCAGATATTTCCAAGCCTTACTTCCCGCCCCCTCAACTTATCAGTGGCGTCTTAACACTGGAAGAATACTTAGAGGTGAACAGAACCCTCGTGGACCAACCAACAGACGTGCCGGGATACCAAGTCAGCCAATTCACCAACTACGTCAACGCTGCCGTCAACACGAGTGTTCTCCTCGGGTGCGACGACACGTCTACGTCATACAGCTACTTTTACATCCGTTCTTGCTCTGCGGATTTCTCCGGTGACGCTGAGACTGTCCGGCTGTGTGAACAAAACATCGCACTAGATGAGATGACCATTGATGTCTACACACATGTTGGTGACATCCTGACTAATGTCATCTATCGCAATAAATTCTGTGCACAGTGCAACAACTTAAACCAGGTCTGAGTTAGTACTTAGTGTAAATATAAGTTAGTTTGATTATATATTTTAGAATTAAGCAGTGTTTAGACTATTTTAAAATATTTTTAAACAACCACGTCAATAAATGTATAAACAAGGGCTGCGGAAATTAACGATTAATTTCTCGATTAATCGTTAAAAATTTAATGATTAAAGTATTTTTAACGATTAATTGACCTATCATTTACAAATTACTGGAAGTCAAAAGGTTTTTAAAATATATAAAATTGCGTCAGATTAATTTTTAAAAAATTCTTGACGATTAAACGAACATTATAGTTTAAACTATTAACTGACGGGACTGTTCAAATTTTTTATAAAGTTTGCCTACCATGTGTCTTACACTTTACCTTCTTATCCTACCAAATGAAAAGCATATTAAACTAATAACAGTATTAGAGTGTGACACAGGGACAGAAAATGACGACTCCTCTTCTTAAATTACTGCATTACTAAATGAAGATGAAAGTTCCTGATTCCATTAACCTTATTCAATTGTGGAAACTTAATGAACACCGATATCCGATAATGTCATTCCTTGCCAAGACCCTTTTGTGCTTGCCAGTTATCTCAATTCCATGTGAATGATTTTTCAGCTCTGCTGGTTATATTGTCAATTAGACCCGCTTAATACTGGAGAGAAAAATGTCAACACACTTGTCTTTTTGCGTAGTTGGTTAAAAGATGAAATATAACGGAGACATTTCAGTGTTTTATCGATTTTCAACAAGAACGTTTAATAAGTTTTAATTATGACATCATAAATTTTTATTTTTAGGCTTTAATCGAAAATAACGATTTAATAATGATTTATTAATCGTTTATTTTTCAAAAGTTTACGATTAAATTTTAATTAATCTTTAACAGCCCTAATTTCTCGATTAATCGTTATTTATTTACGATTACATTTTTTGTAACGATTAATAGACCCACCACTTATACTGGAAGTCAAAAAGTAAAATATTTCTTCCGATAAATATAAACTAATTTCCGACGATAACGCGAAGATTTTTGTTTTAAAATATTGAATTACTGAATATACAAAATTTTGATCAAGGTTATTGTATCTATTGCGAGAAATCGTTTGTTCACCATACACTGTTCCCTCTAAGTCTAAGCTTCGTTGTTTCGTTTGCACAGTTAAAAAAAACAACACTCTTGTGCAATGTTGCACTACGTCCATTTTGCGTGCAGTATTTTACAAAATTTCCTGGGCAGCTTAACTTAAAGGTAAAATTTCTACAATTTTTCTAGCACTTCGTTTACATATCAACTGCACGCCAAACATCCACTACAATATCAGAAATTTAACCTGAGACAATCTAAAGCCATGAACGATTGTTCTGCTCGACTGGTTATCTCGTCAATAAGACCCGATTATCACTTAAACCAAATAATGTCATCACACTTATCTTTTTGCGTAGTTGTTTAAAATATGGCATTGCAGTGTTATTTATATTTTCAACAAGAACGTTTAATAAGTGTTACTTATGATATCATACATTTTAATTTTTGGCTCTAATTGAAATTAACGGTTAATTAATAGTTAATTTTTCAAAAGTTAATGATGAAATTTAAATTAATCGTTAAAAGCCCGTATATATTTAAATATAACTTACACTAATATATATTGTTAAGTCTTGGGGCAGTCATTATTAGTACAATTAATTTTATTATATGTATATTTATTATTATATATAGAAGGCCTAAATAAATAAAGTTTTTGAAAAAGCACATGCAAATTTTTTTTTTTAGCTAAGATCTAAATTTTAAAAAAATATGAATACATGTTACAGAACTATTTCCATCATTCTTAATTCAGACTGATGAGTTCCGCATCAAAATCAAATGCGAGAGCTACATGAAAGTGTATGTAGCTAAAAACCAAGTCGAACTCCTTCGTTTGGTCCTGAATGATGATTCTGGTTGTGTTGTAGAACAGTTTGCTCCAGAGAAGATACGATTTGTCCCATGCGATGAAGCATTCTTCAAGTTGGTATTTCATATTTTTTACGTTGTATTCAAGAAATAGAAAAATTGATCCGTTCGGGGCCTTCCGTAAAGTACGTCACGCCCCGGAGGGGGAAGGGGTTGTAAGAAAGTGTGAAAGGGGGGGACAGGGTGGTCAGGACATGTGTGACGTCACGCATTTTTAGATAAAATTTGAATTATTTGTTGATTTTACAAAATATCTTCGAAAGTGTAACATACTTTGAAAAAAAAGGTGGGGGGGGGTGGGGGTGGGGTCCGAGATTTGTGACAGTCAGTGACGAGGGAAGGCAGGTAAAATGGTCAAAAATAGCGTGACGGCGTGACGTACTTTATGGACGGTCCCTTGACAAAAATTATCTCAAGATTAGTATTAACCATTGAGGCTTAAGCGTTTTGAACGACTCCACACAGAACTTAAAGAAAATTGTATAACATTTTTCAAAGTATTAGTCTCAATTGTTTAATGTTTTCCTTTAAAAATTCAAATATTACTACATAGGGACCTGTTCATAAATGACGTCACGCGATATTAGCCGATTTTTACTCCCCCCTCTCCTCGTCACAAGTTGTCAAAAAACTTAAACCACCCTCCATTATGACGCGACAAATTTTTAATTCCCCCCCACCCCAATAAAAGCCGCGTATGCTAAAAAAATGAGCATGTTTCAAATCACTTTTATGGCATGTGAATATGTTTTTAGTGGGATACGTTACTCTAATATCATATTAGGAGTGAAGACATGTAAAAAGCCAAAAAAGCCATTTAACAAATTGTAAGCGATCAAATATTTAAGCGGAGCTATTATTTAAATTTGCGCGTTTTGATGTGATGTTTCATTTCTTAAACATCCCCCCTCTCGTCACATATCGTCACAAATGTGTTACCCCCTACCGCCCCCCAGGCGCGTGACGTCATTTATGGACCGCGACATAACATATTTGTCATATAAGTATTTTTAACATATTCTTTGTTTAAAGTTTAACGTATAAAAATTGTCGAATGTTAATATATTCGTGACGATAGAATTCGAATGTGATTCGTGACGACAAATTATTATTTCATTTTGAAAGAAGCAAAGAAAAAATAACTATGCAATAAAGTTGGGTTTTTAAACAATGCTAATATGCAGACATACTATTTTGTGCCTGGGTAATGACTTTGCAAATCGTGATAACATAAAATGGATAGTCATTTAACAGAGATGATTGGCAATTGTGATTTTGTGTTAGGAATGACGTCATAGAGAGTTGTCCTGCGTCATCCTACTGGCAATATGACGAGGACGTGGAGAGAGCATGTTTGACATTGACCAATCCGGTGTATGGTGTGTACAAGAAATGGTGGGGCCCGTATTACAGGAACATCTTCTGTGCAATTTGCAACCTGGTAAGTGGAGCAAGTTTTTGGAGATTTTTTGAAATATTCACTCTTTTTAAAAATCTTATCTTAGATATACAGACGATCGTTCTAGGCAGAAGATAATTGAGTCCACATACCATGAGAGATGATCTGTTGGCAAGTGATGCAGCTGTCACAGGGCACGGCTATAAGGGTTCCACGTATTACCCAGCCGCCTAACTCTTGTTAGTTAGGTACCCATTCAGAGCTGGGTGACTCAGATACTCCTTAGACCCCGGTAACAAATCCTCGCCTTCGTGTGGATTAGAACTCGTGACCATCGGTACGCCAGTCAAGCGCGCTGCCACTAAAAACAGACATTTAATTAGCTTAGGTTTTCTCTATCTTTCCAAATATCTTATACTAGCAATTTCCCCGCGCTTTGCTGCGGGAAGATGGAGTATTAGTGATGAGTGAGTGAGTGCATAAAAAAAAACTATATTTTGGCCCCCAGCGCCCACCAAGGGATATGTTTAATATTATTTCACCTGCTGCCATAGTGGAAGTGTTTTAAAAAATCCCCAACGTTTTATGCGTTACCTATTTGGGAAATAGGAAAAACAGTGCTTTTCAATTTGTATATAGCACATATTTGGAAAAAACACGTTTTTGAGGTCCCGGCACCAATGAGTGTGAATTATAAAATTATATTACGCTAATTTTTGTCGTGAAAGGGTACCCAACAACTTCCTAAAGTTTTATGCTTCTACCTACATGGGGAATGGGATAATTAGTGATTTTTAATTTTTATACAGTTAATATTAGGGAAAAACTACATTTTGGCCCCCCCAGCCCACAATAAAGAATGTTTTAAATAATTGTTCACCTGCTACCATCGTGGAAGTGTTGTTAACAAACCCCCAAAGTTTCATGCGTTTGTCTATTTGGAAAATAGAATTATTAATTTTCAAATTTTTATAGCACGTATAAGGAAAAAACACGTTTTTTTTGGGCCCAGGCACTCATGAGCGTGCATTTAAAAATTATTTTACGCCAATTTTCGTCGTTTTGAGGGTACCCAACAACTTCCTAAAGTTTTATGTTTTTTTTTACCTACACGATGAATTGTGGAATTTGTGATGAGTCGGTTTTTAATATAAGAAAAAATTATATTTTGGCCCCCGGCCCCCTGTGACTGGAAATTTACCATTCTCTATCGCCAACTTTCATCGGGAGATTGTACTACCTAAATGGAGAATGGGGGGAATTAGTTATGTGTAGTTTTTATATAGTTTATATTAGAAAAGAAACTACATTTGGCCCCCCGGCCCCCAATTCAGAGATATTTTAAAATATGTTTTCATCTGCTACCATCGTGAAAGTGTAATTATCAATACCCCAACGTTTCATGAGTCTACCTACTCGAGAAATAAGAGAATCAGTGATTTTCAATTTTTATAAATCTCATATAAGAAAAAAAAAACGTTTTTGGGGCCCCGGCCCCAATGAGTGTGTATTTCAAAATTCTTTTACACCAACATTTGTCCTGAGAGGGTACTTAACAATTACCCAAAGTTTCATACTCCTACCTACTTGGAAAATGGGAGAATTAGTGATAAGTTGGTTTTTAATATAAGAAAAAATATATTTGGGCCCCAGGTATCCAATTAGAGGGAATTCTAACATTATTTTTGCCAATTGTCGGAAACTTATACTCAAAAAATTTCAAAAGTTTCGTGCTTCTACCTATATGGGAAATAGGAGAATTAGTGATTTTCAATTTTTATATAGCTCATATAAAGAAAAAATGTTTTGGGGGCCCCGCCCCCCGATTATTTGGAAATTTAACATTCTCTTTTGCCAAATATCATCGGAAGCATGTACTTAAAAAATTTACAAAGTTTCATGCTTCAAACTATACGGGAAATAGGAGAATTAATGATTTGCAATTTGTAAATAGGTCATATAAGGGGAAACATTTTTATGAGGCCCAATTTTTTGGGGGCTCCCGTACCTCTATGAGTGGGCATTTAACATTCTCTTTCGCCAATTATCATCGGGAGATTAAACTCAACAACTTCCTAAAGTTTCATGCTCTCCACCTACATCGTAAATGGAAGAAATAGTGATTTTAGTTTTTAAATTTGGGCCCCCAGCCCCCCCAGTAAGAGATACTTTAAAAATTATTTCACCTGCTAGCATCGTGAAAGTGTATTTATAAACTCCCCAACATTTGATAAGTCTACCACCTCAGAAAATAGGAGCATTGGTGATTTTCAATGCTTATATAGCTCATTTAATGAAAAAATCGTTTTCGGGGCTCCAGCCCATATGAGTGGGAAATTTAATACTCTCTTTTGCCAATTATCGTCGGAAGCATGTACTCAAAACATTTCTTCAGTTTCATGCTTCTACCTACACGGTAAATAGATGAATTATTGATTTTCAATTAGTATATAGCTTTAATAAGGAAAAAAACAGTTTTTGGGCCCCGGCCCCCATGACTGTGAATTTCAAAATTCTTTTTCGCCAATTTTTGTCGTAAGAAAGTCTCCAACAACTTCTTAAAGTTTCATGCTTCTACTTACACGGGAATTTGGAGAATTAGTGATGAAGGCAAAAAAAGTTTTTGGGCCCCCGGTCCCACATGAGTGAGATTTTCAAAATTCTTTTTCGCCAATTTTCGTAGTGAGAGGGTACCCAATAACTTCCCAAAGTTTCATGCTTCTACCTACACGGAAAGTTGGAGAATTAGTGATGAATGAGTGAGTTAGGGCTTTCCCTTTTATTAGTATAGATAAACTTTGAAAGTACTTAGCTCAAAATGTCTACACACTAGACATGTTCACTTAATCTTTCGATCACAAACAGTATTTACGGTGTTACTAACCAATAAATCTTGAGGTTTATATTTTTCAAACAATATAATTGTACTACTATATCGACTTCCAACCCCACTCCAGTTATGTATAATATTATCTCTTTTCAAACAATAGAATTCTTATCCTGCTTATGGAGACTGTGAACATCGAGACGTTTGGTCACACAGTCCGACAACACGAGCCTTTCTTCCATTTTCTCTATTAATTAATTTCCGACAGCCAACTGGAGATGAGGCAGACGATCAAAAGCCGAAGAGACTTTATACCAGGGCCAACTGTTCCAGTAACGAGTGGCCCATGCCTAATGTCAGTATGAGTTCCATGTTTTTTAATTAATTTTTAAAAAAAAAATAACTGATAGAATGGTTAATAGATATATTGCAGACTGAGAAAGAAGGTACTTCATGTTAATTATTTCTGTTGCTAAACCAAAACGTAGTGTTTCTCATAATAATAAAATCACTAATTGAATGAAGGGACCGTGCGTTCAACTGAGATGTTCTGGTGGGAAACTGGTTGACAACGGCGGTTGTATCACGGCATTGACAAGTGTTAAAGGACTTGGGTATAATGTAAGAGTTTTGCTTGTGCCACAGCTCAAGAGAGAGGAAATCTTTGCAGAAATACTGCCCCTCAGACTTGTCATGGACAACATAACATTTGCTGTAAGTACTGACTAGATGTAAATAGTTGCCGTAAGGTGGATATTTCAAGCCTAATTTTAAATTTATGCATCTTTCGACAACTCTTTTGTATCTTGGTTTTTATTTTGAAAAAGGAGCAGATGCATTTCAAATATCCTTAACTTCTTTCAAATAAAAAAATTAAAAAATTCTAACGTGCTTATCATTTAGACATTAAGTATGCATTAACAATAACACCGTTATTTTAAAAATTATTTTATTTTATTTTATTTTATATTTTTTTTTGTTTTGGAAAAGCCGAAAAATTTTGTTGGGGCATTCACGAGAAAAACAGAAATCAGACTAATTCTTCGGAAAAATAGGATTATAAAATGTGCGGCTCTTGTTGGCGCTTTCATATTTCATTCATGTGTAAACAATTTTAAATACATGAATTGTTATCATTAGCTTTAAGAATATCAACATTAAATACATGCTCTCTCCAGCTACAGGAGATTTTAGATGATCTATCTGATGGTCATCAAACGGATATCGATCTGATATCGACAGACTTAGTGGTCCCATCATACAACATAACTGTTCCTTTTGTTGTCTGGGTTCAGTCCAGTCTTATAGGAATGTTCTCAGTACCACGAGATGATTTCGAGAACACGTTGGTCAGGACGTTACTGGACACCCCGATAAAAATAGAAATACTGGAAGGCTATTTGGTGATGTTTGACCAACACGCCACGATTGGTCAGTTCGAGAGTTTGTCCACCCACCATCAAATGTCAACAGATAACACCTCTTGTATTTCTGAGACCATATCATCCACAAGTTTGTTAGATAAAAAGCAGAAAGTCCTGATGAACTCTAAAGATTTATTTCTGAACGTAACTCATTTGTTGACTTGTCGTTTCGTCAGTTTTAACACTACGCAGTTCAACATCGACGTGGATCACTCTGACATTCCGTACCGTGTGAGTGTAATGATAGATCTCAATGGAACTGTTCTCAACATCTCAGATGCAACTGATCTAAAGATGATAGACATATATGGAGATGGTCGTCTGAACGTCTGCCATCAACTTCTAGATGATAAACTCAATGAATTAGAAGAGGCCAATAAGCGCGCTGTCTTGAGTTCACGTGACCAAACAAGTGTGACAGAACAAGCTCAGTACATCCTAACAATGACGTGTCTGGGCATTTCAATAACGTGTCTGGTGTTGACACTTTACACTTATTTGAAATTTCGAGTCTTGCAGAGCTCGGCAGGATTAAATAACATGTTTCTGTGCACGAGTTTACTGCTGGCTCAGGTGATGCTTTGCTTAGCGGCACATCTGTAAGTTTCAAATTTTGTACCTCATATCTTGATTTGAGTTAAAAATTTAAATTTTCAATAACATAAATTAGTTTGAAATTTTTGAAATTTACTCAACTATTTTTATTGAAAGAGAATTCGACAAAAAGTTTCAAATTTCATTCTTTTTTTAACATGGGGCCGTCTATCAATGACATCACGCACTTAGAGAGGAGGGGGTGGGTCACGTATTTGTGACGATGTTTGACGTGGGGTAGGGAGGGTATTTAAGAAATGTGACGTCACATAAAAAAAAAACGTGCAAACTTAAATTAGTTCCACTTTAAACATTTGATTTCTTGCAATTTACTTAATGACGTTTTCAATGGTTTCACAAGTGTACTGATATTTCAGTGCAGACTTAAGCTGTTAATATATTTAAATAACAAAAAAGTAATTTTCAACATGCTAATTTTAAAAAGAAAATACGTTTTTTTGTGTTTTTTAATCTTATCTTAGATATACAGACGCTCCTTCTATGACTAAGATAATTGCGCCCACAGACCATGAGAGATGATCTGTTGGCAAGTGATGCAGCGGTCACAGGCCACGGCTATAAGGGTTCCACGCATTACCCAGCCGCCTAACTATCGTCTAGTTAGGTACACATTCAGAGCTGGGTGACTCAGGGACTCCTCAGGCCCCGAAAACAAATCCTCGCTTTCGCGTGTTTTTTTGTTGTTGTTTTGTTTTATTTTTTATTTTTTAATATTTTTTTTTTGGGGGGGGAGGGTGTCAAAACTTTGTTACGCTATATTGGAGGGTTTCTAAGTTTTTTGTGGCAAAGTGTGACGAGGTAGTGGGGGGTAAAAATCGGCCAAAATCATGTGACGTCATTAATGAACGACCCCGTTTAAAAAAATGTAACAAGTCAGCAAATAGTTACTAAAATGTTTAGGTTTTTTTGGTCCTAATCCATGTTAAATACTTCAATCGATGAAAAGCAATTAACCTTTAAGATACAATTTTTAAGTTTAAATTTATTCAAGCCTCCATAAAATGTTCACTGCAATATACCGAAAACGAAGTTTTAAAAACTTTCTTTTGATTACACCCTCTATTCAAAACCGCTCTTTGAGTCTGATATTATAAAAATTGAGGGATCAATGTTAACGTTATATGTAAAATTTAATACCAACTTTGCGTTTACATGTATTTAAAACTCTGTTAATTTAGTTAACTCCCCCTACCCCCAACTGCTTTCTAACATTTAAATTTATAGATAAAATTTGTGAGGGGGATTCCATCTACTTTAATATCATTGGGCTTTTGTTGTTTTCCTTGTTATTTGGATCCTTATCAAACCTCACAGGCCAATTTACTTTTAAAAAATTGAGATGTTAACTTTTCCATGGAAAGAGAAAACTCGAGTAAATTTTCATTATCCACTTTCGTTAAAACGAGACAAATAGTTATAAGAACACATGGATGGATAGTGAATAATTATTGATCAGTTGTCCATGATAATTCAATTTCTTTCTTGATTATTGTTTTTAAAAGTTCTCCACATTGGGCGTTTGAATTTATTATTTAATCTAATGGGCTAGCAACTTATGACAACTTTCATTCTGGTTTTCTGGTCCATTTTGTTTTCTCTTATTTCAACGTAAAATAAATAAATAAATATATAAATAATGTGAATTTTTTTTGACAATACTTATTAGACAATGAATGCCTCAACTAAAACCCCTGGACTTTTATTTTGTCTCTTTATGTGCATGCAATCGTACATTTAAGATGTATATATATATATAGATCTAGACTCTATATATATATTATACTAAAACCTTCGTTCATTATTTTTTGAAAAATACAAATATTCTGTTGTCCTGATTTCAAAGTGCTAACAAGTATTTGATAAGTGTTTCTTTATCAAACATTTAGATCTACATCGTAATACTTATAATAGCTATTTTAAGAATTGAACTAATAAAATATGATGCGTTCATTTTTAATTAGGCTTTAAATTAATTTAGAGGCCTTCCTTAATGACGTCACCACCTTGGGGTGAGGGGTTCACACATTTGTCACGATGTGTGTCGAGGGGGGTATTTGAGAAATGTGACGTCACATCAAACCTCGCTACTTTAAATTAAGTTTCCCTTAAATATTTTATTTCTTACATTTCATTTGAGGACGTTTTACAAGGTTTCACCGTGTTACAATATTAGAGTGCTACCTTACACTAAATGCACACTTAAATGAAAAAAAAAGAGATTTAAAAAAAAGCTTTTTTTCAAAAAGTAAATGCAGCTTTTATGGGCGGGGAGGGGGGGCGCAAAA
>MUZC01002301.1:1282826-1326699 GCA_002072015.1 Radix auricularia | reverse complement strand
GAATTGGAGAATTTTTTATTAACATTTATTTTCTCAGTTAATCGTTGATATTTTTATAAAGTTATGAAAATAATTGGAGTAAAAATTCGATTTACAAATGTTCTTAAATGTGTATCATATTTATATTCAATTTAACAAATAAAAATAATTAAAAAGCCTCTTTAAAGCCTACAACACAGGATCTGGCTCGTTGTGGGTCATAGTACAACAGTCCATAACAGCTAAATTTTTAAAAATATTATTGTTTCAATGTCTATGATACTAAGGAAATAACTCAATAAAAAATCAATTACCTGTTTTGTTATATTCCTCAAAATGTTTGGCTTTAATCTAAATTAACGATTATTTCATTAAATTAATCTTTAATTTTTCAAAATTTAACAATTAAATTTAAATAAATCATTACATTTTTTAAAGTTAAAGATTAAATTAATATTAATTGATTCCAGCCATTATATAACTAACACATTGTAGGAAAAAAATATAGTGTCGTTTGAATACTTAAGCTCATTTCATGTTGGTTTTTTTTAGTAATTACATTCTTTATAAACTTTATATTTGTAGCTCAAAGGCGTTGGCTTGTCTGCTTACCTTGATTTCTTTTTATTTAAAATGTTAACACCGCTTACCTAATAGACATCCAGGTCCCCAATAGCCAGCCTTACAATCGCCCTGACTACATAAGCCTGTTATCTTGTCACATGGTATTTTGTCAGGACATCGACACTGGTATCTGCATTTGTAGCCAAATGTACCATTCGGGCAGTTTCTTAACAGTTGATGCATTCCAGGCGCTTTAAAGTATGTAATCAATATATACTAACATAATTTAATGTAGCTTATTGAGATAGCAAATTAATTTGTTATAAATTCGTCTTTGTATATACATTTTTAGTGCTCATTACTCTCTTTTATAGTTATTGCAGCTCGCTCTATGCCATACGGAAAGGGCACGTTTAATTTGATAAAAATATAAAATACAGTGTAGTCCTTCCAGGGGAAAGGCAATATACATCTGCCTTGACACAAAACTATTTAATTTCCAATAGACCAGTTCTTCTCAAAGTGTTTGTCTGCGGAAGAGTGCGGGTCCGTGGGAAATACGTTGCCGGACCGCAGAAGAAATGAGGAAAGAACAGACAAGTATAATTATAGTCCTCCAATTGCAACTACTAATAAGAACAATAGAGAATATGACTATTTTTTAGACCTGAAGTACAAACAATGAAACATATAAACTACGATTTGTAACCTTGTCAGTACATATAAAGGAATAAGTCGGTCCATGTAGAATTGGAAAAATGTTCAACTATTTCAAATTACTAACAAGTTAGAGAAATATGGTAATAGGCGACCCGTGGCACAACCTACGCCGCAGGCCAACAATTGCCAGTAGAGTGAATGGTGAGTTTCCTTGCGTCATGCACGCTTTAAAATAATGGTCGTCTTGAAATATGCGCACTGCGTTTAAGCTCCCGCCCCCTCCTTCCTCGGAAACGCATTTGATGTCTATAATTTGCAAGGGCAAAAAATAAGCTGGCATGACCTCCTTTTCATCTTGCCTATCGTTAGTCTGCCGTATGTTAGGCCTTGAGGCAATCTAGTTCTATTATGTATATATATATATTTATATACACATATATATATATATATTAGGGCTGCGGAAATTATCGATTACTTTCTCGATTAATCGGTAACACTTTTTATTGATGAAAGTTATTTTGATCGATACAATATATATGAAATTAACACAATATTTTTTTAAAACAATTGTGACGATTTATTAATAAATTTTTAATTATTAATAATAAACAACAGTTTGCATTGCTATAAACTTTAAAATAAGCCGTTTTTATAAGGAAAATGATAAAACGTATTAAACATTGTTTTTACTTAATTAATAATAACCAAATTTAAATTCATTGACATTATGTGGAAAAACTTATACTTAAATTAAAATTTGTCGTTATACCATTTTTGTTACTTCCCTTGAAATTTTCAGTTTGATGACGTCATACATCTTTTTTTTTAGCTTAATCAAAATAATCGATAAATTATTCGGTAATTTTTCAAAAGTTAACGATTAGATTAGATTTAAATTAATCGTAATCATCCCAATATATATAGATATATATGGTAATTGTTTTCTTTAGCTAATGGCATATAGAGGTTTAACTGAATACATTACAAGATCTGTGATCGAAATATCATGAAAAAACATGAATTAACCTTGGGGTAATCTCTAGTCCTACAGTGATTTTTGAGCTAGTAAAAGAGACAGTAGGGTAAAATCATAAATGGGAAAGAAAACAAACACGTACCATTCATGAATAAATTTAAAAAATGAGATTCATTTAATAAAATCATGTCAACAAATGTATCCCTAATCTTTATTATAAACTTTATTTACATTTTTAAAATTTGTATAACATTTATTGAACAGTATCTAAACTATTAAAGTGTCATCATTTTGTTTAAATCTTTTTTTTTTCTTTTTTTTTACAACGACTTTTGTACTTACTTCTAATGGCCAATTGCTTACAGCTGCGTTTGATCTATAGCTTTTTTCGTTGTGTGATATTTTTGTATTATTTTGTTTAGAGAAGTTTGAGTATTTTTATGTGATATCTTTTTTCTTTATGATAAGTTTGTGTATAGAAAATTACTCTGGTATAGTTTTAAAAAAAGGTCGATTGTTCATGAATAACATTAACAAATAATTTTAAATATCAAAAATAAAAACTATCATCATATGGTAATGATAGCTTGAAGTTTATATTCTTTTAATTTTAACATTCAGTAAAATTTTATAATTATTAATATATGCTAAGTGTGTTGTTCAAGCACTTTAACTTCTTAAAATGTAAAAGATAAAATTTATTATATCTAATATAATTTTCTTTTACATGTGTTAACCATGGAACAATATATCAAATATATGATAAATTTCGAATGTACAATTAATTATCTTACTAATAAACCCTTGAGATTCATTTGAGCATGTATCTATATAGATCTACTGTAATATGCTTTTACATTTTATATGATTACATTAAATTCGACAAGGTATGCAAACGAAAATTAAAAAGTATTATACTATAAACATGTGCAAAGTATGTCATATTTTATTTGCATAAATAAAAACAATAATTATTTTAAGTCTTCAACTTACATTTTGTTACATCCATGCAGACATATGACATTTTAGCACTGCATTGACTGTCGTTTAAGTTCATCGTATTCAATACAGTTACACAGTCTTCGTCTTCATTTCCAAAAAATTGATTATTCGGTTCGGCGTAACTCCATAAATTTGTTTTGTTACCTACAAGCTGGTTGTCATGTATCCAAACGTGGTTGTCCTCAACCGCCAAATCATTTGCACCAACCCATGCTTTGTTTAAATTATATATTAAAATATGTAAACAGAATGCTTAAATTATTGTACTCAAATGCATGCATGCCTAGCATATTATTATTAATAAAAATTAATAAAGTAAAACAAAATATTATTATTTATTAACAGAGAACCAGATGTTGCCATTGTTAACAACAACGAAATCTTTTGCCACCATTCTAGCATTTTCATGTTTAATTATTTCAATGGAAGCGTTATTTTCGAGTAAAAATGTTCGTAAAATTTATTTGAAATACATCATTCGTTTTAAAACACGATTTAAGCAATACAAGACTGTAAAAAATGTACTTTACCAGGAAATTGTATCGTTATGTTCACAGACGCTAGTTGAATCTGTTCCTGTGAATTAATTGAGGCCAGAACGAATCCTTGATCCGCGCAGAGAACCTATATAAATACATGAATTGAATATTTTTTTTCTAAAGCATTAATTTATCAGTATATCTTAAAAACGTCTCTGGGCATACTCATAAAGCTAAAAAAATAACTGAAATGTTTTTCCTACCATGGTATAATCAAGTTTTGCTAGATAAAGTGTGAACAGTAGAAGTGTCAGAAATGTAAATATCCCAAATTTTTTACTGAAATAAACCTCAACAAGGAGAATTGCTTAGGACTGTCGAAAATAAATAGCTAAATCCCTGATGTGTTTCAACATTTGTAATATCATATAATAAGTTGCAGCTATCCGTGGCTCAGTAAGGAAATCAAATGTAATAATCACGTAAACGATTCCTTTAACAAACAAATTATGAAAACATTGTTGTTCCTTACATGCAATGAGCGTAATCATTAGTAATTAAAACTAAATTTTACGTTCTTTTTTCTTGTTGCTATGAAGTTGCATCATAAATTGTAAAACGAAATTCTTTCTTCTCTTTTACGAAAACATGCCAACTTAACCAGCTCTACACTTATTGCATAATTCAATAGTCTTACGCGAAATAATGCATATGCTTGTCTGTTTATTTATAGCAGTGATTTGATCCTATCACATTGAGTATCATGGTACATTTTGTCAGCTGCTGGCCAATAGGCCATCAGATTACCCGGGTAGTAAAATTCCGCCAGGGTAACAGTGAAAATGTAACTTTAATGTCTATATTAACGGAGGTCAAACTTTTACTCCCATTCGGCTTTTTTTTTTTTTTCGACATAATTTTTTAAATGAAAATGTTTGTTGGAAATAAATGCAGTATAGTATATCTAAGGAGAAATATCTGTCAACGGGAAATGTACTTTGATACATCTTTTTCTCTCAACGTGAAACGGAAATCGCAAACACAAAAAGGTTTTGGCTATTTAAGAAATTCATATAGATAAGGAAATTAAAAGTCCTCAGCCCAAAATAATGATGTTAAAGATAAAAGCGGCGTTTGTTATTAAAAAAAAATCCCCTCTGTGACAGTAACTTCGCTTTGAAATACGCCGATTGATACTAGCTAACGTTGTTTATCTACCCCTCTCCTCCATTCAATAGTATAACCCACACATTCGCTTTTGCTTCTTTTGTGAATTAACACATGTTGACCTAGAAAAACTGATGTACAAGGTTGTCAGTATTTAAAGTTAATAAATCAATCAGTTACTAAAAATTTCAAATGGGTAAGTCGTCGGCCGTGGGGCGGGACTGCATAGAGATGAATGAGGACGTGTTTGGTATTGTTAATAAAAACATCCTGCTTTAAACATTAAAGTTTCTTTGAAATACGCCGACATAGGTTTTCCGATTGTAGACGTTGTTTATCTCCCCCCTCCCCCCCCCCCCCACATTCGATTGTGTTTTGCGTGTTCGTTTCTAGGAGTGCCTTATTTTAAAACAAAAAAATAATACACCAAAATTTGTAATTTTTAAAAATTCAATAAATTAGTTACCAACAGTCTAATAAAATAAAATGACATTTAGCACCTACGGAGAAGGCGATCATACATTTGTGACGAAGGGGGTGTGTGTTTTAGAAATGTGACATCACGTCAAAACGTGCAATTTAAAGCGTAAGTTCAACTTAAAGTCTTGAATGCTTACAATTTATTTATTGACGATTTACATTTTTCACGTGTATCGATTTAATAGAGTTCAACTTCACATTATATACAAACTTAAGTGACAATAAAGTTATTTCACAAAGGATGTACCGATTTTGTGGGGGAGGGGGGCGCGGCTGCAAATCTTAGTTCTAAGGGGGTTCTAAGTTTTTGTGACAATGGCGGGGAGGTGGGTTATAAGTCAGCCAGCATCACGTGACGTCACTTTTAGACGTCGGCCGTGTGGTTTCTGAGAAATAAGGGGCATGGAAGGTGGCTAGGCTGCATAGTATAGCTGTAAGACGGTGAAAATTATGCTTTGTTTTGAACGGGTAACCCGGGTACCCGTTCGAAATTCGGACGGGTACCCGGGCAGCATTTTTCAAAAAATTGACAGCCCTACTGGCCAATAACACTTGTTATCCGCAGTACTCGATCTTTAACAATATTTCTGACAAATGGCATTTATGTGTGAAGGCAAAGATTAGCTCCTGGGACCTAGGGCGCCTTGAGTCCACCCAGATCCGGATGAGTACCTTACAATAGTTATTGAACACAAACTCAGTTTGATAATGTTTTGTCACGTGGAGAGTGGATCAGAGCCCATGCAAGGGCCAGTCCAGGCCCACGGGTATATAACTCAGGTGTGTTTCAGCAGTAAGAGAGACACTACGACGGGCACACAGGTGAACACGGGACAAGCGAACACAAGAGGGACACGAGAATAGGCGTTGTCCAGGGTCAAGCGGTTGGACCGAGGGCTGTTATATGTTGAAGTTAAGGTGCACGGAGTTGTGCTACTATTAATAGAGATGTACATATGTTACGAGTGAAGACTCGTGTTAAAAAGATTGATTTTAGTACAAGGGACTTGTGTTCAATCTATGTACGCAAGTTGGCAGTGAAGTCTCGATCAGAACCCCTAGACAACGAGTACCGTGACAAAGGTCGTCAGGGAAATGTGTGGAGCACTCATAGCCATGGCCTGCAAACACTGAATCATTTACCAACAGACAAGCTTCGTGTGTAAATGCAAAAATCTTCTGAATAGAAAGAGAGTCTGACAAGACAAGATCTCAACGGTGCATTATTTAGTTATATTCTAATTTGAATTATGTCTTGAATAAGGGAATTACTCAATGACATTTTAAATTATTCGTCATTGGGGAGCTGTTTACCATGCTTTGCCAGGCTTTATGATACTTGGAAACAAACCGTTATTAGAAGATTTTTTTTAGAAATATTATTGCTAAAAATGGTAGGCTAATTGGTGATGAAAAGCGAATGACATTTATCAATAAGTAATTAAGTAATAGTAAATACAAATCTAAAGAACAGACTAAAACACTTATATGAATTACATAATATCAATTTATTAGTAATATGTTTGATCAAAGTAATATTTAAGTCACGTACCAGCTGATGAGGATCAGCGTGACTACAGTTGCACACATGCCAAGTTAATATCACTGCTAAAGATCATTTATCACAATTTGTTTTTAGTAACACCCTATATTGATCTAATTTATTATATACTCTTGATCATTTTGTAAAGCATAAAAAGACAAACATGGGTGTTTGAAATCGTTTATTCTAAACAGCAACTATTATCAAAAAGAGTTAATTAAAAAAAATAGCTACATTGGGATTTTATTATTTTTTAAAATCACATTTGGTCAATAATTTATCCATTTACTAAATAGACACTTTTTAAATTACCTTTTATATAACCTAATATTAAAAATAGCATACGGATCACCAGCACTAAGTTTGTTTTTACTATTAAAATTTATTTTAAAAACTAAAATTATGATCGGGGACCCTGTGGGTTCAAATTGTTTAGTTCAAAAAAACAACTTAATTCCATTAGGATCATGATGAATATATTTGTTAGTGGAAATTTCATTTAAAAAATCGAGTGTTAAAGAATGGTTAAAATGTTTTAAATGTTTAATGACAATGAGATTAGGGGCCAAGGGCCAAAAAAGATTAAAACATATATTTTTATTTAACAAAGGAATTTTAACATAGATGGGCCTTCAAGTTTTCATTTTCCAAATTTTGTAAAAATGCTTTTACAGAGTAACCAACGTTTTCTAATTAGAATTTAGCTAGCATAAGGTGAAATAACTTCATTTGAGTGATAAGTTTTCATGCTACCATCCCAAATGTGCATGCGTCTGCCTGCACAGGATGTTCAAGAATTTGTGATAATTAACTTTTTATTTAAGAAAAAAATACATTTGGGTCACCGGCTCCCAGTGAGTGGCAATTTAAATAATTCTTTTGCTTGTTACCAAAGCGGGTATGAACTCAACAGTTTTCTAAAAGTTTAATGCTTCTAACTACATGCGGAATTTAAAAATTAGCGATTAGCCAGTTTTTTTAACAGAAAAAAATAAATTAAGTCCCCCGACTCCCAGGGAGTAATACTAAAAGTATTTTTGCCTGTTACCATTGCGGTGTCAAGGTATGAGAATCACTGTCAATGAATGGGTCTGAGTTGTTGATGATTTGGCAATGAGTTTTGTGAGTTGTTGTGAGATTAATTTGAACGGTGTTCAGAGACTGACTTGTGGAAGGTCAGACAATGACTTGAGAGTGCGCGCAAGGGCTATATATAGTGTGGGTCGGTGTAGTGTGTCGAGAGACGAAAGCAGACAGGATACGAGAGACTTGTAACGTCCGTGTGGGATCGTTCGGCCAGAGCTGTGGATTGATGGATGGTGTTATCGAGGTGTGCTCGAACACTAGAAGGCGAGTGTTATCGAGGTTTTGCTCGAACACTAGACGGCTGCGAGCCGGTATGCTGTGCCGTGAGGTCTCGAACGATGTAAAGACGGTGATCCTGTAAGCCTGTATACTGTGATGTCTCGATGGCTGTATGAAGGATTTACGTGTATTTATAGTCCAATAAAGAGCAACTTCTATTCGACAAGAGTCTGTCTTTATTAAAGATAGTATCCAGAACCCAGTACGCAACAGTGGGGGCTCCGTCAGTGGACCTCTGGAAACTCTTGTCGAAAATCGAAGTGTTGGCCGATGTGTGGTCTGTAAAGTCTACGAGAGAGGCAACCGCCTCGTTGCTGTCCTGTGTGTTGTCGGAGACGTCCTGTCCTTGAGGGAGACGTCTACCTCCGCGTTGATGGCCTGTATGTTGTCGGAGACGTCCTGTCATTGAAGGAGACAGCTGCCTCCTTGTTGCTGAACTGTGTGTGTCAGGGACTGCCCTGTCCTTGAGGAAGACATATGCCTCCTTGTTGCTGAACTGTGTGTGTCAGGGACTGCCCTGTCCTTGAGGAAGACATTCCCTCCTTGTAGCTGCCAGCGTGTTGGCGATGACCGCCCCGTCATTGAGAGAGACATCCCCTCCTCGTGGCTGCCCAGTGTCAACGGTGTCGTCAGTGGACAATAACAATTTAGTGTATTCCATGGACTAATGTGTAGTGCTTGTTTTTCTTTTTGTGAAAGTGTGTTCTCTGGTTCTGGCAAGCAAGGCAAGTACTATTAATTTTTTTTTATGATTGTTAAAAGTATTGGGTAATAGGAGATTGGTGTTAGATATTTTATTTTTGTTCCTCCAACCCCTGGGTCAATAGTAAGAAGTAGAGATGGACGTGCAATTAATGAGGGAGAAAATTGAGAGTTTGAGACAAGCAGGGGAACAACTTACATTGAAGGGAGAGAATTTAAATAAATATGTAAGGGCTAAATTTAAAGAATTTCTAGCAAAAGAAGAGGAAGAATACGAGGCGAAAAAATTAAGGGAACAGAGAGAGTATGAGGAGAAAAAATTAAGGGAACAGAGGGAACATGAATTAAAATTGCTAGAAATAGAAACTGCAGGAAGAAAATATAGGGAAAGTAGAGAAATAAAAATACAGTCTAGGAAAGCAGAACAAAAAGAAGAAATTATTGAAAGTGCGATAGAGAAACCCAAAGATACACTGAGGGAGCTAGAGGCAATATGGTGCTGCGCTCAAAGTAAATTAACGGCCGTAGCAAAAGAATGCAAAGTACAAAATACAGAACTTGATAAAGATGAAATGGAGTTAAAGACTTTAAAACTGAAAATTGACCAAGTGAAGATTAACTTAGTTGAAAAGGATGAGTTTGTAGAAAAAACATAAAGAGAACTAAACGATAGCATATTAGAAAATACAGATAGTGTAGAACTAGCTCTTAGTGAAGAGACTGTAGTTACATGTAACGCTACACTCAGTGAGGGAGACGATGCTGAAAAGTTAAGAAGGGTGAGAGAAATAGGAGAGAATTATGACACAAATCTAAAGTCAATGATAAAAGAGTACGAAAATTGGCACTTAGAAATTGAGAGAAATCTAACTAGTATAAGGCAGGACACGGAAGAAGAGTTAAATAAGTCTGAAATAGAGAAAGATGAACTATTGGAGAGGTTACAAATTGAACTAGTAGAAAAAGAGAGAGAGAAAAGATATAGGGAAGAAGTACTGGCTCAGAAAGAAAAGGAGATTAATGAACTAAACTGAAAGTTAGCAAGTTATGAAGATGACATTATTGAAATGTGGAGGATCGTTAAGGAAAAAGAAGAAATAAACTTTGATTTAAGTATGAAATTAATAGAGAAAGAGGATGAAAATTTGATATTAAAAGAAGCCCTAATAGGGAAAGAGGGAGCAATTGAAAATAAACAAGTTGACCATGGACAGAATCAGAGGTCAACTGTAGAAAAGTTAGTTGAAAAGACAGAACAGAGCAGAGTTACACTAGGGAAGAAAGTTACTATAGTTATAATGGATGAATGTAGTGAGGGAAAAACTGCAAAGTGTGTTGCAGGAAGGGTGGAAAAAAGCATCCACAACGATGAAAATGTGAAAAGTAAGGAGAACCGCTGCGGGGGGTCCACGCAAAAATATGATATGTGCTCAGGGGAAGTTGGTGTTGACTTGTTAGAGACAGACAATGTTTATGACGAAGGGACAAACTATTCTCGTGAACAAGTAGACAGGGAGAGTGACTGTGTGGGGACAAGTCAAACCAGAAATAACCAGACCGTGACCGATAGTAACTCAGAGAGGCGTCACAACCCGTGTGAATCAGATGACCGGGGTGCTTGGCCGTTGTGGCTAAGAATTTGGTTGATGGTGGGGGTCATTCTAAAAATATTGATAAGCGGGCGTGGGTACGAGTGGGTCGCCACGAACATGTACGGTAGCGAGAATGCCCTTGACACGAGTTGGGGGTTATGTAACATTGCCATGTTAAAAGTCCCGCCTAGACTCGCGTTGGAAACGAAGTCAGAATAAAGATAACCAGGGGCGTGTACTGGTAGTGGTAGAAGATAAACGAAATATACCACCAAGTACAATGACTATGATTTTTTTTAGCTGGGTTGTTAACAAGTTGATGACTAAAGATAACTTAGAGGACTTGATTATGATTATGTTTTTGCCTTGGTTGAAAAATTATTTTGAGGACAAGGTGACGGGGTCTCACTAAAGGTCATGTGTTAATGAGTAATATTCATGGCCATGGAGTTGAATGTGTAAGATAAAGATTCAAACATAGAGACCTCATACTTTTTGATGTGGTTAAAATATTGTTATGAAGATGTTATTCTTTTGCTGATCATTATGAGGATATGATGATGGTTATGTTATAATTATGGGTATGGATAGATAAGTTGTTATCTCCATATGCCGTATGTATTGATGGATGCACATGATTGCTATATAAATGATTGTAATGGGTTAAATACAATCATGCTGAAATATTACAGTTTGGATAAGTGGTTATCCCTGTAAGATTACCTCATGCTGGAGGCAATCCTGGAGTAAATATCGTAAGAATTTATATGAGGAACCAGTAGAGTCAGTTAAAGCAACCTGTGTAAACTGTTAATAGAGTAATATTGAATATTCATGTTGTATATATGTTATGATTTGGATTATTTACACAATGAAAATGTGGGGTATGCTTATGATGAGGATCATGACCTAGTATTTAGCCAGATTTGTATGGCAGGGTAAATAAGCTGTAATGAGATATAATTTACTACGTCCTGTACAACAGGAGTGATGGGCAGTTTTTGGTAATACAATTAACCAAGTTCCTGGTGACAGGAATGGCGGGCTGTATTTATATCCCAATAGGACGGTGGCTATAGTGGGATAAGAGATCCCAATAGCACAGGTCCCGGTAAAGAAATTATTAGAGCAGTGGTTGCTCGATATAGATCCCAATAGGACTGTGGCTATAGTGGGATAAGAGATCCCAATAGCACAGGTCCCGGTAAAGAAATTATTAGAGCAGTGGTTGCTCGTTAAAAGGTCCCATGAGGTGGACAAGTATTAGCATTTTTTGTTTTGCCTGATAGGTAATGTTGTAAATTGTAATATGTTGTTCTTGGGGTTCTTTTTCTCTCCTGAGATCTTGTACATATATAATTTTTTCCCTGAGATCTTGTATAGATATAATTTTTTGATATCGGGTGTATATATAGATAAGTATATTGTATATGTATATTGGTATAAAAATTGATTATCACTTATGGCTAATGATGTAAGACCTCGCATGTGTAAATTTTGTTTGTTATTACTGCTAAAATGACTCATTTTTGGAGACTATGTAACTATGTAATTCGAGTAGGGGACTGCTTCCGTTTGCGAAAGCAGCAGCAGTATGTTTTCCATGATGTAATATATTAAGGGATTATTAATATGATGTATGTATATGATCCATATTATGATGTTCATGTATTAAGGGCAATTCTTTTCATGATGTGTATGAATGTTTAGTGATTCCATACCCTGAATTTTTTTGATTGTGAGATTCTACTAGCAAGTAGAATCTAACGGAAGAGGGGGGATATGTCAAGGTATGAGAATCACTGTCAATGAATGGGTCTGAGTTGTTGATGATTTGGCAATGAGTTTTGTGAGTTGTTGTGAGATTGTTTTGAACGATGTTCAGAGACTGACTTGTGGAAGGTCAGACAATGACTTGAGAGTGCGCGCAAGGGCTATATATAGTGTGGGTCGGTGTAGTGTGTCGAGAGACGAAAGCAGACAGGATACGAGAGACTTGTAACGTCCGTGTGGGATCGTTCGGCCAGAGCTGTGGATTGATGGATGGTGTTATCGAGGTGTGCTCGAACACTAGAAGGCGAGTGTTATCGAGGTTTTGCTCGAACACTAGACGGCTGCGAGCCGGTATGCTGTGCCGTGAGGTCTCGAACGATGTAAAGACGGTGATCCTGTAAGCCTGTATACTGTGATGTCTCGATGGCTGTATGAAGGATTTACGTGTATTTATAGTCCAATAAAGAGCAACTTCTATTCGACAAGAGTCTGTCTTTATTAAAGATAGTATCCAGAACCCAGTACGCAACATGCGGGAGTGTACTTGACAACTTCCCAAATTTTCATGTTTCTAAACCGGAAATAAAAAAATAGCAATTTTCAGTATAAGGAAAAAAAAACAATGTTTTTGGGCCTTCGGTCCCACAAAAGTTATTTCTGTTTTTAAAAATAATTCCTATAATCGTTGCGAGAGGCTATTCAACAGCTTTCCAAAGATTCATGCTACTACCTACACGAAAATTTGGAGGATTAGTGATGAGTAAATTGTTAATATAATTAAAAAATATTGGGTTCTGGCCCCTAGTCAGTTAGAATTTAAATATTGTTTTTGACTGTTACCATCGTAGAAGTATACTTAACAAATCCCCAAAATTTTATGATTTCAGCTGCACACAAAAAAGAGAATTAGTGATTGTCATTTTTTATATAGCTTATAAAATGAAAAAAGCAAAATAATGGCCCCCCTTACCAAAATTGGGTGGTCACCTGATGCTGAAACACAGCCTATACACTTTTCCGTGTCAAACAAGGGTCCAAGCAAAATTTCAGCTTGCTATGACCCCACGTTGTGAAATTGTATTGGCAACAAGTAAAGAAACAAACATTCAGCTGTTTATAAGAAAAGCTGACATAAGGAAAAGCTTTATTTGCGCCCACGGCTCACAGGAAGTTATAATTAAAATATGCTATTTATTTCTTACCATCGCTGAAGTGTACTCAACAATTTACCAACCTTCATGTTCCTGCCTACGCGGGAATTATGATAAATAGTGGCTTTTATATTTTATATAGTCCATTTAAGGGGAAAACATTTTTGTTTCCTCTGCCACCATCAGTATGATTTTTTTAAAAAATCTGCCAATTATTGTCACAATAGGCTACTCAAAAACTTTAAAACATTTCATGCTTCTACCTTTACGATAAATTGCAGATTAATGTATGAGTGAGTTTTTACTTAAGAAATAATACATTTGGGCTCTGGCCCCCAGTTATTTCGGATTTTAAATATTATTTTCACCTGTTACCATCATTGAAGTGTACTCAACAACTAACCAAACTTTTCTGTTTTTACCTACATGGGAAGTATAAGATTTAGTGATTTGCAGTTTTTATAAGGCTCATATTAGTAAAAAAAAAAAAAAAATTATTCGGGCCCAGGGCCCACAGAAAGTGATTAATTATAGTATATTCTTTTTTTTTTATCATGGATGAAATGTATTCATCAACTTCCCACAATTTTATGCTTCTGGCTACTCGGAAAATAGGATAAATAGTTATTTTCATATTTCATATAGTCCATGTAAGGGAAAAAAAAGTTTTTGGGCCCCCGCCCCCATGAGTGTGATATTTAAAATGGTTTTCCACCAATTATATATACAATAAGCTACTCAACAATTTTGATAAGTTTCATGAACTGAAGAATTAGTAATGCGTCAGTTTTTTTATTTAACAAAATACATTTTGTCCCCCGCCCCAACGAGTGTTACTTTAATATTTTTTTACATCTTACCATTGCGGGAAAATATTCAACAACTTCCCGAAATTTTATGTTTCTAAATACACGAAAAAGTGAATGAGTAGCGATTATTAGTATATAAAAAAGAAATTGTTGGGCCCTGGGGTCCCATTATTTTCCTTTCTAAAAAAATAAAAATAAACGTCAATATTGATTTCGAGAGGCTACTCAACAGTTTACCAAAGTGTCATGCTTCTACCTTTACGGAAAGTTGGAGAATTAGTGAAGAGTCAATATTTAATGTTAAAAAAAAAACACATATGGTCCCGCGGACCCCAGTAAGTGATAATTTAAATATTGTTTTCACCTGTTATCATCGTAGAAGTATACTTAACAACTACTCAAAGTTGTATGCCTTCACCCACACGCAAAATAGAAGAATTAATGATTTTCATTCAAGGAAAACAGCAAAATAATGGAACCCCCTAGCCTAGGGGTGGACAATTGGGATTTAAACATAGCCTATGATTGTTTCCGGGTCAAACTTGGGTCCCATTCAAAATTTCAGCACCCTCAGTCAAACGGTGTGGAATTGTATTTGTAACAAACAAACAAACGTTCGGCTTTTTATATTACTTATTTTATAGAATGTAGTGATTTTAAAAGAATAATTAAGGCGTAAATTGTAACTTGTTTCAGTGGCTAAAGTCATAAACTGATGAGTAGTTTCTGGATTAAAAATAATAACTAAATGAAAGTACATACAGTCACTAACATTTTATGTTTTTCGTTATCTCTTTAGTTTTTGCATGAAACCAAACCCCGCAAAAGCAACATTTTTTTAACTCATATTATGATCGAGAGTTTTTTTTTAAATTTGATTACTATTTCAAAGTAAATTATAAGGACATCATAGTTAATTTTACCTCAACGGGATTATACAGAACTTTTCACAGCTAGTCATTTACCTAAAAATAAATTTCGTTAATTGATTTTTTTTTTAAAGTTAAATGTGCACATGAGTTAAATTAGTCATTTAAAAGTAATTTACATACCTTAGCTTTAAACCAAGAGACTGAACCTTCAAAAAACTGATAGCACTTTTCATCCAAATCTTTTTCACTATAGTTCAAACATTTTGTCGTAGACTTTGTCTCTATGAACAGAAACATAATTAAAAATACTGAGAATGCATAGCATTATTGCAAGAATTTTAAAAAAAGGAAAGAAAAGAAATTAACACGTACATTAAAAAAAAAAAGCATAAGAGCTCAAATATAAATAGTAATATAAGAAAAAATCCGTAAGGTAAGTAACGCAATCATGTCAGTTAATATAAATATATACATACATATATAAATGTTATTCTTTTTGAACAAGAAATACCAATAGTCAAACAATATGAGATATATGAAGAAATACGTTTATAGAAATAAAGTAAAAAACATCTTTAAAAAACACACTGTACAAAGACGATTAAAAAAATCAACATAATTTTCTTTGCTTACATATTTGGATGATGCACAAACAAAACATTTTTTCTAATTGAAAATATAATGTAAGCAGAATGTAGACTATATTTTTTTGGTATCATGGTAGAAAAAAATCCCTCTCCGATTACTTTTTATTAATCAACTGAGTTACCACTCAGTATTTATTAAATATTTGATAACGTTTAAGTTATAATATTTCAACGCTATAGAAAGCCAACAAAGTCACGCAGACAGTCGGTCGTCAAAAATAATTAAAGTAAAATTAGACCTTATCATACCAAACTCGTATAGCCACTTCATTCAAACATACTCTTAGAAACATGATCTCATACAAACCCCCCCCCCCCTTTACACACACAGAGACGTGCTCACACTCATATGCTCTCACATAAAAATACATGTTGTTGCAAACATTTCTTAGAATTACATATAAGAAAATGTAAGTGGTTGGCGTGATAGTTTTTCTTTGACTGAGTTTAGAGATATAAGTCAACTTAGAACTAGGATGATGCATTTTAAAACAAGATTAAATTCATTCGTTAAAATCCTAGTTTACTTTTCGAAATTCGTGTGTTCGGATGCCGCTTTAAAGTATCAAATTTTTAACGTATAAATTAAGTTTTTATTTGTAAATATACTAGTACCTTGAAAGCCCTACGACATTATCACCCGCCTTATTTCAGCAAATATTTTCTTTAAAAATAATAATTAAAAATGTAGTAGCGAAATCCCAATCCACACGTGTTTCCCATTTTAACTCCTATTATTTTTAGTGCAGGAATTTTAAACTTCCTCACATTGCCTTTTGTGTGTCTTAACTAATTGACAATGAATTGGCCTAAATTTACACTTACCTACAATAGCATTGCTATAATTGGACGTTCCAAATGTTTAGCACTTCTTTTGTTATCTTATGCTTCCATAAGATAATGTTGTATTCTATCAAAAATTATATCTTAAATCACTCGTTCCCCCCATTTGTTGTGTATGATTGCAGTCTTCAAACTCCCTTACGTGGGGTACAAATGCGAGTAAGTTATTTCTGAGCAAAGTGTATTCCTTGAATTTAAAACGTGATGATCTTTTTTCCAGACTTCATATTCAACAACACAGCTTTTTAGCCTGTTACATTAATCAACCAAGAAAATAAAGACCAATAGCACTTTTTCCTCAATAAATAAACACTATATTTGTTTACATGTTGTTCCTATATATCAGTTCTTTCCATATGTTGTTAATATACTTGAACTATCTACAGGCAGTCAAATTGTCTATTTGTTTTCTCATTCTATGAGTACCTACTCACTTTGCTACTAACATTGTTCGCATGGACTGTTGATGCCACTAATACAACAGCAATCTATATAAAAATATGTTTTTCACTTTGTCTACAGCTGATTCGGATGTTCGCATGTAAATTAGAACGTACATGCGAGTATGATGTATAAAACTGTATCACCATCAGTGAGTCTACTACAGATCATATTCTCGCTCGTTGGTGAATTCTATATGTTCATACTATTTTCTACTAACACTTATAATGTAATTCTAATTTAAGTCATTATCTTAGTGTTAGTTTACTACAATATATATTTTTAAAGCAACGAAGGAAATATATTTATATTAAACTAAATATCTGTACTTTAGTAACATTTCTTTTACCTCTATAATTAGTGTTTATGACAATCAAGCAAATGCATACGCTCATCTTTTAAAAAAGTGCTTCTCTATCTATCTATTTATCTATTTATCTATCTATCTATCTATCTATCTATCTATCTATCTATCTATCTATCTATCTATCTATCTATCTATCTATCTATCCATCTATCCATTTATCCATCTATCCATCTATCCATCTATCCATCTATCCATCTATCCATCTATCCATCTATCCTTCTATCCATCTATCTATCTATCTATCTATCTATCTATCTATCTATCTATCTATCTATCTATCTATCTATCTATCTATCTATCTATCCATCTATCCATCTATCCATCTATCTATATATATATCCATCTATCCATCTATCAATCTATCCATTTATCCATCTATCCATCTATCCATCTATCCATCTATCCATCTATCCATCTATCCATCTATCCATCTATCCATCTATCCATCTATCCATCTATCTATCTATCTATCTATCTATCTATCTATCTATCTATCTATCTATCTATCTATCTATCTATCTATCTATCTATATAAATATCATCATATTCCGACCATGCCGGACACGAAGTAGCAAGCTGTCTGACCTCAGACCAAACTGACCAATCAGATTGCAAGAAAAATTAGTGCACAGCGTAGGGAGTTATTAATGTTGAATTGAAGTCAATTACTGTGTTCTTTCAGAAAAGCAAAATAACATGTAATCCTTAATGTAATGGTTATAACAGTCGCAGGTTCAATCCACAGCTTTGACTTAACTATTTTAATTTTTAAAAATGTGTGTGTTTGTGCTTGTTCATTTTCCTTTTTCTTTTCGATCCCTATAACAAGCACAAGACAAGTGGAAATTAGCTTGATGAATTGCTTTTCTCAATTTATGCTAATTAATTTATGTTTTACAAGCTAGAGTGATTCGGGGTGTCAAGTGGCTAACCATAGTTTCCAGATCAACAATGCTTATCTCCGCTTCCGAGGTTCACTCTCGTTGTTCTGATTTCATCATGATGTAAAGTAGGCTATGTCTACACCACCCTTTCTATGCACTCTCTATGATTAAATCTGAAGCGTATGCTTTATCGATGGCATATAGTAAAGTAAATTATTTTGCAAAATTCCTTTCTAACTACCTTACTTATAGCATTGTGTGCGCTAATTCATACCTGTTACTCAGGCGCGATTATATTCTTTACTTATTTTACCCGACAAGAAATAATTTCATGAGGTAGGTGAGTCAAATATCTGTGATGGAGGCCACACAAAAGTAAAGTAATTTCCCTAGTTCCGATTGTCATGTCCTGTTTGGGGAACAAATGTGGGCGAGTTCAAACTTTTTGAGCCATGGATTAAGAGCTCGGGTTTGTGTGGATAAAACAATGCCTAGTCGCCTTTTATTTCACAGCAAATTTCAGGTATTCATTAGAGGCTGGGTGGGCTCGGTTACCAAGACAGCACTGAGACTCGAAGCGATTCCTCGGTACAACAGTCGAGCGCACTATCAAAAGGCAACCGCACCCATTGACGAGTGGTAGTGGGGTTAATTAAAAACTGTGACGTCAAAACAAAACCAGCACTTGTGAATAAATGTTTATGGCCTGCAATTTATTTTATATTTCAAATGGATTCAGAAATGAATTGCATTTTTGAAGGATAATAAAATGAATTAAATTATTATCGTATTAAAACTTGAAATGCGGTTTTTATTTGCGGGGTGTGGAGGTGGATCTTTGTTACGTCTGTTTTTAAGGTGACTAAATTTTGTGACAAAATGGGGCGTAAGACAAGCTAATCGCATGCCAAGCAAACGTCGCATTCCAAGCAAATTATTAAGCATCCGTAAAGGACATACACCCAGTTTGACTTATTTAAAGTAGATTTATACTGAGGTACCACTGAATTAAATACAGAGAAATTAAACAACCCGTAAAAACAACTATAAAAAATATTCACATTTTCGTTTTACTTAAAACCTCTTATATGTCAGACATAACTCATAGTATTGATTATGCCTAACATAATTTTCATCGCGCAACAAAATTTGCATGAACTTAATTATTTACATTCGATCGACTTGAAATTATGATAATTTGCATTTTTACTGAAAGCAAGTCTATATGTAAAACTTCAGCTTTTAGTCTATAAAGGGAGTAGGGTATTTATTCTTTTTTTTTTCTTTACCCGAATGACCCACTACTACATAATGTCAATATAAAATTGTTAAAATATTAAAATTAAATAAGTTATATTGTAAAATTTATATATCATGTAAGAATCAACAGATAATTTATTTGTATTCCTATTATAAATGCCTCTTTGGTATGTTTGTGTTTTTAGAAAAAACTTAAAATATGAAATTTGTGTGCGAAAACTGTAGAAGGTTTTCTGTAAATTAAAATTTAAAAAAAAATGTCTTCTTAAAAATAAAAAAAAACACTCTGTTGAAGCCATTTTTAAATAGTTCTTTTAAAGCCAAGGCTATGCTCATCCAGTTCTAGCAAAAGCTTGGCAACAATATTGGAAATGTCGTATCTTAAAAATGATGCACAAAATAAACTACTATACTATCAAGAAGGATGTTTAATATTCACATACTTGTGAGCGGATGTCTTTACTTCAGCTAAACTCTTTGCATGTGAATATATCTATAATGGTATCTTGTTCCTTATTGTGCTTGTCACTCAGGCTCGTGAAAGGCTCGTGTCATTCTAATGGATTTATAAGGAAATGACGTTAAAGATGGCAGTCTAGATTGTTTTATTTAGAGAAATAAAGATTAATTGACTGAAGTACTTTTTTTTAAAGTTTAAAATTAAAATGACAGCATTGGATATTTAAAAAAAAATGTTGTACAAAGATCAAAATTAATATGTATAGAAAAGATAAAATAAAAACATCTACACGAATTTGTATTTCAAGACATTAGATAAATCCATATTATTTTACGGATAAAAAAGTATATGTTATGGCTCATGCCTTCGTCAGTACAAATAACATACGCAAGTATTACACTTTTAATTTTATTCTATAGCACGTTGTGTATATATATATATATAAAGAGGAAAAAAACACACTCAATAAAGACAACTCTTGAATACCTCCCCGATATAAATTTTATAACCTCTACATATTTGAGAACCGTTGATCCATCAACGCAACAGGGACGCTGTCCTTGAGATGGACAAAGATCCATGATGGACCATGGAAGATTACTTAGTATTAAAATTGATTAGGACGTGGGAGTTGGCCGAACGTTCTCGAAGCCATGATAGTCAGCGCGTGATAAACAGTTGGTACATTCCACTGACCAATCAGATGAGAATGGTCTGCTAACCCACGCGAGGGTATGGGTCTTTATAAACGGTAGCCCAACCTTACAGCAGTCTCTCTCTCAAAATATTCGTAGTACACCAGGTCTGCGGTGTGACGGACGAATAAGAGTTGAGCCTAGCTGAAGTTTTTTTCATCTAGTTAGTAGTTAGTGGAAGTTAGAATTACTACAAGTTAGTGGCAGTACGTAGTTAAGTACTAGTCATAACTTAGAACTAGTAAATAAGAAGCCAGTGGAGTGGCGGACGAACCATAGGGCTACATCTCAGACAGGAGAGCTGGATCGGAGAAGAGGACACGGTGGCCTTACCTTGACACGAGCAAACCCTTGAAGTCAGTGACCAGTGCGGAAAGGGGCCGACTGCCAATCATACTGACCACGGGACAGAACTGCGCTACGCCTGATTGGCCAGGCTGAAGCATAGCAGTTCAACCAGTCCTTTTGCCTCGCCCAGTCCATGAGGGAAGTGGGGCATTGTAACGAATTATTTGTATCATTGTTAGAGACGTAGATATCTTAATTTAGTATATGTTTATTTACTGATGTACCTTGTGTGGCCGTGTGCCACCAAAACATAGATAGGTGCGCCACAACTGCTCCCCCCCTCACCACGCACCCAAACAAAAGGCTCTCTGTTCACTCCGGCAGAGGGATGGGGCCTTGAGTGTTGGGTTACTGATGCTGTCACAGCGACCGTGGTTGAGATAAGAATTGTCTCCAAAATTTATGGGACTCGGAAGACGAAAGTTTCCGTCTCCAGCACAATATTGTGTGTTGGATGCCGGAAGCGAGCGCTTCCGGCGGAGGTGACAATTCTCAGTCCTCTAACAATATCCCCCTACCCCCCCATCTCATCAGCCCAGCACAATGGTATATTTGGATGCCGGAATCGCATCGTTTCCGGCGGAGGTGAGAGTTATCTGTCCTCTAAACAATGACCGGAAATGTAAGTTTCCGGCTAGAGTATATGCCAATACTAATAGACCGGAACCAACATCTTCCGGTCCAAGGACTATATAAGGGAGGAGAAAGTTAGGTTAGCAGAATAACCCAGGGGATCACCCAGAGAATCACCCAGAGAGTCACCGAGAATCACCCGGCACCTAGGTAGAATATGGCATTGACAGTAGTAGCACTGTATACTTTTTTACCTGCTAGCTAAATTACTGTGTCAACATATAGATAGATCAATAAATAAACAAGTATAGAAACTATAGTCTTCACGACCTGCATTTCTTTTTACCTGTGTGTTAAACAACACCCAACCTTAGCTCACCACTCGGCTACACTTGTATATATGTATGTATATAATGTATTAAATATTTTATCTCTATTATCATTTACACATATGCATTAGTTTTAATTATTAATTATAAGCTGTATGTGAACCTGTCGTTATAGTGATATATATTAGTATATAATAGAATAGTTAGTGGAAACCCTAGACATAAACATAATATTCAACATTGTGGGCCTGCTCTATATGCATCAGTTGGGTCACAGTACTCAACATTTTGGGGCTCCGCGTTTGTACGAGTACACCCAGTATTCAACAACAACCGTGACATTTGACATCCATTACAGCGCAGTTTGAAGAGTGAAAATGATTCCAGAGTTATTTAAAATTAAGAAATTGGTATAAACGTATAGAAACAACGTACAAAATAAGGTGATACAAATAGTTTTGATGATTAACCTTTCATAGGTTCTGTAATTTTTCAGTTTAGATTAAGTACATGGAACAAGTTTACTTATAATGTAAAGTCGCTCTCAAAAGCGATCTCAGAGACTACGACTTGTCATACCTACGAAGTACGTTAAATAATAAAGAAAATTTGAAAAATATTTGATAACAATCAATATAAATCTATTAAGTCTAGATGTAAAACTAACGTTTTGGAAACGTTAACATAATAAAACAAAATTCGCTTATACAAAAATCAAGCTAAATTAAGATGACAAAAACCCAGTCTACTCCTATAAAGATTTGAGTACAAGTAAGCAACCTGCTTCACCTGCTAAAATTACCTTCTAAGATTATAGAACGTATGTCCAATGCAGGCGACGATTGGAAACGCTTGGCTGAATTGCAAGAAGACCCTTCACTGTTGTGTTGTCGTCAGTCTTATCACCAGTTATTGGGGTAATTTTTCTTTTATATTTTTGAAATCATACTAATTTTACATTTTATTTAGTAAATCATATTTATTGTATCCTCTCGTTCCTTTAGACGTAAGGCGTCGTACACCGTTAGTACAAGAGTATGTTCCCATTAGCGGTGTTAGTTTGCATGCAATATGATTAATAGTGAGCTATTTGGAGTGTTGCATTCTTTCTTTCTTCCTAATTTTGTTTAAGACATTGTTGTTTGCTAATAGATTAACAAAACATTGTTTAACCTTTTTTGTATGTTAAAGAGTTATATCGTATGTACTTTATTAAATTATTAAATACTATAATCAGTTAATACATTTTTAGTTAATTTCTGGTTTCATAAATTTACCATTACAAAATAAAAATTCACAATGAGTCCAAAGTAATTTGGAAGCTCGGTGTCTTTCATCTATCAAAGTGATTCATTTTAAAAAAAAAAAAGAAAAATTGAATTCTAATATCAATCGAATATAAAGAAATTCCCATGTGCATAAACTTAAATTCTCGGATATGGTTTAGGATTTATTTGTAAATTAGTAAATGATTAATTGATATATATATCAACTAAATTTGTTCATCCAAAAAAACGTGTTACTGTGTGCTTGACATCATAAAACGTTTATAAAACCATGTCTTAGATAATATTTGTGAAACCCTAGGGGTTCTTGGCTTTAAGAATTGTTCTTTAAATAACATACGTAAGATATTTTTTTAGCATGTCTTTGCTAAACATTGCCAGTATGTAATGCCCTGGGAACAATATTTTTTTCTTTGCAATCCTTATGACTCTACAATGTATTTTTATTCCCATATTTAATTTTGTATCTATTATAAAAATATCATTAGATGTTAGACGAATATTTAAACAAAAGAATTTTTAATGTTCTTTGTATTATTTTTTTCGGATAGATTTTGTAAAAATTGTAAACGATTATTTTATTTTAAACAATGATTACTCTCTGTAATTTTGTTGTTGTTTTACAATCACTTTTACATATATATTTCTTCGCTTAATAATGGCCGTCAATCGATTTAGGACGATGTGGCTCTAAAGTGTCGTCAAAAAATAAAGCCACCAAACTTTGGCTGATTTTCAACCCTAACCCCTTCCCTCTATTATCTATTAGAAAAGAGCATGTTTCAAATCAATTTATTGTCATCCTAGTATTTATTTAGTGGGGCTTTCATGATCATTATCAAAGCCTGTCTTGGGCATAGGCAAAGAAAAAGGCTCTCCAGAAATTCGGTCCTGCATCAATCAGCCTGTCCCTAGCTGTCCCCACGCTTTAGCGTTTCGTTTTTGTTATAACTTAAGCAGTTTTTCAAGCCTCGAATATGGTCCGTACTTTCCATTTTTATTAACTGGTGGTGAGCCTAGTGGAGAGAATGGTTGTCTGCTAGGTGGTTTCCGCTTGGGTTTGGTCATCCAGCGTCATGAATGTTCTGCTAAAATGTATGGTCTCCTAAGTCTAAGTTTCCGATTTTTATCTTTGTACGTTTTTTTGTTACAAGCTTATTTTACAGGAAGGGATGCTAACCCTTTGCTCAGCCCTCCTCTCATCCGGGGGCTTGGGAACAGCTACCGTGGAGTTAGTAGGGATTTACTGAGTATTTGAAGAAGTATCAAACCTGCTATTCATCATTATGTTGTGAGCTTAATTCTATTTCTCCCACGTTTAAATAATTCTTTTCTTTTGAGGATCAATATTATGAATACAGTTTTTTTTTCTTTTCTTTTGTTTTCAAAATAAAATGAAAATATTTTATCTTATCTTATAATTACAGAATGCAGAAAATAATTGCATCCACAGACCATAACAGATGATCTAGTGGCAAGTGCTGTAGCGGTCACGGCCACAACTATTAGGGTTTCACTCTTTAGTCAGCCGCCTAACTATTGTAAGGTATCCATTCGGAGCTGGGTGACTCAGGGACGCCCTAGGTCCCGAGAACAAATCTTTTTTCGCATGGATTAGAATTCATTATCATCGTTACACAGGTCGAGCGCGCTGCAATTCAACCACAATATAAATCATTTCACTTTTATTAAACATTAAAAATAACTTTAAACGATGTATATGATGTACTTGCTGTTCGCACACGAGACAAGACATTCATATGACTGCTGCCAAAGTGCGCTCTTCTTTGTCAAAATGTACAAATAAAAATAGGAACTTCTTTTGACCCATCATATTCTTTACTCACAATTAATTCTAGCCATCAGTTAATTTTTTTTCACACTGAAACTGTTTATGAATGAATTAATGACTACAAAGCAATAGAAATACAATCAAAATTAGTTTATTTGAAGGATGATTGAATGCCAATGACAACTAGTCTGCACACGATAATATTTGTTATTTTATTCAAAATGAAATGTTACAGAAATACTATTCTCTGTGCATCTTTGCTTTTGAAGCTGTTTCGCAATGCTCGGCATCGGCATCACCTAACGTGACGCATAAGAAAATCCTCCGATACTGAACCTCGTATAGGTTCAGCCCTAGTATTTTGTGCAAAGCTTCAAACCTAATATTGTAACTTGCGTGAAATAGTTTAAATCATTGGAAAATAAACTGTTAGAAATCAAATAATTAAGTGAACATTTCATATAAAGTAGCATGTTTTGACGTGACGTCACATTTCTTAAACTCCCCCTTTCTCTCGTTAAAAATCGTGACACATGTGTTGACATTCCCAACTCCTAAGTGCGTGACGCCATTTATCGACGGCCCCCACGACCTTATTTTGTAGTAAACTATCAATATCTGAGTCATATTTTGTAGGAACGTTTATCGTATGATTGTGCTTTAGTATTTCATGGTCAAACTAAAGACAATATTTTTTTTTAAAAATAGCTCAAATTTTCAGTTGCTAATTTAATTTACCAATTCTTTTCAAATATTTAAATAAAACGCTCATTATTTGATTAATGTTTACAAGTACAGTTTAGCCGGATATTAGGCATTCTGCAATTATACGGATTTGCCAAATACTCCGTGAAGATCAGGATAGAACCCGGTTTTCAATTGTGATTTGATTTGCTAACATAAAGATAAAAAAAACATATTGTCTCACTTTTTTATATTTATTCATTCTTGTTATTTAAAGGCACTAATCTATTGTGAATATTATAATAATTCACAACAAGCTAATTAACAAATTAAGTTATATATAAAATTATTGATATATCAAAAAATATAAAATAAATAAATAAAGGTAAAGGTTTAAATGGTCAAAAAGTGCACCCTGGATCGTGATGGCTATGTGTCAGTATTTGTCAAGCGTGTATAAATATAAGTGCGCATAAAACTCTATACGCTTATACCGTCCAACCTCCTAATAAAAATATGTTAAAACTCCTCGAAGGAGTTGACATTAGAGATGTGTCACTGTCTCCAATAATAACATGGGCTTGTACATGTTATATACTAATTTTGATCAAGTTCAGCCCATTAACCTGATAGCCACTGTTTAAAAAGCGTGTTTGGCCCTTGAGACCCAAAGAGTGGTATATGTTTTTTTTAAGAGTGTGTCATAAAATATAGTGGTAACGTAATCAATAACTTTCTAAGATTCAGGGCTACAATTTTTTCAAGTTTAAGCCATTTAACAGTAACACTAATGTGATAACTTTTTTTATTAGTCTTATATGAAATTTTTTTTTTAAAAAAAAGTTTTTCGTAGACCGCTGGCCCTCAATGAGTGGTATTTTTAAAATTATTTTTCACCAACAACCAATGTGAGGGTGTACTCATAAATGTATAAAATGTCATGCTTCCACCTACATGACATGGAGGAGAAATGGTGATGATGGAATCGGGGTTTTGCATTTCATACGTTAAGAATAAATCAGCTATTCAAGTCATTAATGTTGCAACAACATGCTATTAGCAAGCACGATCCTACTTTTATTGTTTTAACATTTAAATGGCTACTTTTATCATTTTTGAAAAACACCGGGAATATATTGTTATTCAGATGCGGTTGGTGTGAGTGATGAAAATCAAAATAAAAACATTTACTTGTAATAAATTAAATACAAAATCAACATTGTTTTTTAAAAATAAATATTTTAATATAAATAATGTCAAACTAAATACATATGATATATCTGTAGATGGCGACTTAATTTGCTTTTAAAACACATACATTTTGAAAGAAATAACAGAAAAGTATCTTCAAAGTTTCGCTAAGATGCTAACGAGTTACATTGCATAGTTTATAAAAATTATTGTGTAGAATAAAATGTTTTTTAAATTATTATTTTTAACAGTTTTTGGTAAATAATTAACATTAAACATACAGGATGATTCAATCAGAAATCCTCTATTGATATTGTTATTTAAGTAGACTTTTACTGAAGATCAATTGTTATACATAAATATTGTTTAATGTTAAAAAATCCAAAATACAATTGAAATGAACACTGCAGACTGACTCATGTAACAAGAGCACAATGTGTTATTATGTTGTTAAATATTAGAGTAGCACATGACATTCGACAACAAAGATATGAGAGTTCGTTTAGAACGCAAATGTTACTTTTTGGGTCATTTCACACATTGCAAGCACCAGTTGAACGAAAGAAACATTTTGTTTATATTCATTCATTTTTAAAATACTTACAACAATAAATTTATTTAAGTAATATAGTAAAATTATGATCTTCTATAGAGCTTACAACTCAATGATTACAATGCACTGAGAGCATACTACAAGTATTATGAAGCACATTTAAAAATTGTAATTAAGATATTTAAAGAAATCGAGACGGGGCTTCTGCATACAATAAAAAAAAATATTTTTTTAAAAAATATAAGCCCCCTCATAAACAGGAAAAATCATTACCAAAAAGGTATAGTTAAAACAATTAAAATCTATTAGACTACACTGTACAGCTTTGGCTTGTGTGTGTGTGTTTGTGTCTGTGTTGTTTTCTTTTTGTTTAATTGTTAAATTTTTAAAAAATTAAATAGAATTTGTTTCCGTTAGTGACAAGTATTTCATTATTACGAAACAATTTTATGTTTACTATTTTTAACACTTTTTTTCATTGAGAACATAATTTTTTTTTCATATTTTATTCATTGATCATAAGATTTTACAACATTTTATTTCTTAAGTGGAGTAATCAAGGCGTCCTTGCAATTGGTGGAAACAAACGATTCCATTTTTTGTGTTCCAACTACTATGTAGAGATACCATGTTTGTTTTCACATAATCGTCTCTACTAAACTTTTCGGTATTCGGCAGCTTCCGATTGAACATCAGTTCATTGCTGTTCGGAGCTTGTGATCTGCAGATATCTTTTCCGTAATGATCATCCATCAAAGCTGAAGTCACCGCCATCCCATGTCATGTAGCCGTCGTTGTTCCCGTTATTACAATCAGCACCGTCAAATTGTTGGTAGGTGTTCTCCTTATTAATATCCCCCGTTTCCGTCTTCAAGTTATCCACGCTGATCATCACATTATAAATGTTATTATCTACGGGCGTTATATAATCATCAACTCTATCATGTGTGGTATTTGATACAATGGTATCGCCTTCATGTTTGACACTAATGAATCCAGAAGACTGACTTTCAGGGATCGATTGGTAAGGTTCATCTTTTAATTCAATATACGATATCCTGTGGTTTTCTTGGGCATTAGGTTCCAAAACAAAATTTCTCGACACGTTAGTCAAGTCTGTTATATCATCGATATGTTCATCGTTGCCCAACTCTACTCTATCCTCTCCTTTTCCTTGTCGTAAAGACAAACGACTTTTATTCTTCTCTGAAAACATCGCGTAGGAATAATCTTCACCGACATTTAACAGTGTGCTATAACACCCTTGGTGAGATTTTAGCTCAACCGAATCAAGCAAATCCGACTTCTTTAATTCATTTATTAATCTTGCAGAGTCCTCGTTATTCACTGTTGATGTGCTTTTCCAATCAAATGTGCAATGTGAAACATCAACGTTTTTATTACAATCAACCTTAGAGCTGTCTTCAAAATTTGATTTATGTAAAAAGCCATCTATATATCTTGGCGTGCGGTCTGCTTCTCTGGCGTAAATTTTATAGTCTTTGACAAACAAAGAGTTATCATGTTCATCTTTTGTTTCGAGCGTCCGGAATATTTCAAGGGTACATTTCTGGAATTCGGGCAACGTGCTAAATAAAATACTTGATTTTTCAGTTTCCTGGGCGCAATCTTGCTGTAATAAAATTGTATTACGTGGGATAACATCAGTTTTATCAATGAGGGGAAATCTAAATCGGTTTCTTGAAGCTGAGCATCTTCTTTCTTACAAGTTACAAGGTTTTCGTTGGTTCGATCAGAAATGTCACGTAGAAAGTGGTCATTTTTATGAGCTCCGTATGTGTCATATATTGAGACATCAGAATTCATATCCCTCGCTTTAATTCTATCTGACGCTTGAAGCGGAGCTTGAAGAGGAACGGAGAGTATAATGCTCTTACTTTTCAATCGTGATAACTTAAATTGCTCAGGACCTGGATCATCTAATGGTAGACAATATTCATTACAAGCATCCTGGGCCACTATTGTGTCTACGATACCAGTGTATAGTAAAAATTTTCCCCATGTGCTTCTTCCAATGTAGCTGGACCTATTTAAAAAATAAAACAAATTTGACAAAAGAGCAATTTAAATTAATTACAATTCATAGTACACGCATAGAGATATCGTTTTTATAAAATATTTAGTTTCGCCAGTCATACGTTCACCGCTTGTACCTATACTAACTATTAAAGGGAGTGTTAGACTGGCTCAGATGGTCTGCGTGTACTAAGTGAATCTCTTGTCGACTCAAGTTTCATTGAACATGTATTTGTACCTTGATTTAGTTAAAACCTCAGTGGCAAAATCTTAATCATTGACATAACAATTAGAGAACATTTTATCAAAGCTCCAGAAATTAGTTATCCTTCATTTAAATGTTACTTAAAATGAAGACATGATTTAAAAGGAGAGGAATTCAGCTTTATTCGCGTTGTGTTATTCCATTGCGAATGGCATTTAAATTGTGCATCTTCTAATTAATATTTTAGATTTTTTAATAAACATTTTTTAATGTTTTACCAATTAAGTGATGCTTGTTTTCATTCTAGTTCACCAAAAATTGAATGTGTATAACTTTGTTGGTGGTCACAATATAACATATCATTAACATAGAAAACTTCACTAAAATTGGTATAGCATCAGGTATAATTATTGTTAGTAGCGTTTACTTACAAATATATATCTATAATAATATTGAATGTTAATATACGTTTCTCTTTATCGTTTGCAACTATTGGTGTGGCGGGTGAGGCCCATTTGTCGAATGGAAGTCTCCTCTGCATGCCCCACTAAAATTATACAATATAACAGTGTTTACTGGCAATTCTCATTGCTTTGTTTCAAGCGTTTACCCTTGGTTTGTTCCTCAGCTCTTAGTGTTACTGCCTTCATAATACCCTGCCATGTAGTCATATCTTCTTTTAGGTCTTCCCAGGTTTGTGTGTAAATTGTGGCTGCTAAAATTTCTCTTCTGCACATGTCTGTGTATCTAAGATATTGCTGACAAACCAATTTTGTTCCTGTCGATAGCTCGCTGTATAACACCTTCTTGGGTATGCAACCAGTTTGAATTCACATTTACACGTCCAAGCTATCAAAGACGTCTTTCATTCCATATTGCTGGGATGATGGTAATGATTTGTTGAACCAGGGCCTCCGTGTTAGATACCTTCTCTTGCCATTTGTTTTTAAGGATTCAGCTTAGACATCTAAGGTGGAAGTTGCTCAAGACTAGCATTTATAGAGGAGTGTGCTCAGTACGCACGATTTGAACACCTTTAGCCTAGTTCTTGCTGAGAGATTGGCTTTTCCGCAGACTCTTTTAATCAGTCTTGTTATAACAGTTTCATCCTCCCCTCGCCTACCACTTATCTTATTTTCTATGAGAAGATGCTCAAAGGTTCTATACCAGAATTGTAAAACTGTCAAACCATCCAATTTTCTGTCGTCAATAGTAACACAGATTCTTATAAAAATATATGAACATTTATTCCCCTTGATTACCAGGGTTTTTTAGATAATTTTAATGACAATTAATTGCCTCTCCTAATGTCAGAGAAAGTATGATTTCTTACATAGTGCTGGATTTCTATCAATAATACAACTGTTGTCTGCTACGTAAGTGCGCAATTTATTTTAAAAAATGTAAACAATTAAAAACTAAAAACAAATTACCTGCAACTGTTTTAGTGGAAGATTCCATCAATCTATAAGATAAATAGAAATAAGCTATAATTATTTTTAAGAAAAACCAGAATTTATTTATCGGAGCATATTATAAAATTTAAACTTCTGTGTGATTTTTTTTTCTTTTTGATAAAGCTACTAGATGATAAGAATAGAAGAATAAAAAATTTACCCAATATTAATTCTTTCCGATTCTTTGTATATATCTGGAATAGAAAGATCAAAATTTGCAAACAAGAAAGAGAAACCGTACATATATGTAAATACAGTTTTTGTGTCGTCGAGATAGTACTATTACATTTAGTTTTATTTGTGTATATATTTATTGCCTTTAACAATTTGGAAAAAAATAATAACAATAAAAATAAAAGAAAATTCCTGTTGAAAAATAATTATTTCATTTTGTGCAAACACATATTTTTAACAAGTTTAGATATTTCTTTTTAAAAGGTAAGAAACTTAACATAAAAATACGCTTAACAGACATGGGAAGCGTAAGGATAAAGTGTAGTGGTGTATTTATTTTGTTTAAAAATCAGTTGAATCCTTTTAAAGTTTTGAACCAAATATTTTTAAAAATAAAAATTGAAATGTTAGTTACAATTTATTCGAGAGTGTGAATACGCATGTGCAGGCAGTGTACATAAGCCTTAGCAGTTTTGTATTTGCAACAGCATAATTTTATTTCTTTAAATTTCTAGTGTCAAAAACCTTTAAAGAAGTGATTAATCTTTTGTGTTAAATTAGTAACGGACACAAACTTTAAAAAAAACAAAACAAAAACAAAACAAAACAAACAAAAAATGGTTTTACAAAATAAAACTCAGTACGTTTACTGTGATATAAAACAAATAACGTTATTTAAGAATAACACTTTTAAATCGACAACATCAAATTTAACATTACAGTTTGGAGAAAATTAATTTTAATAAACGTATAGAATAATTTTGAACGACACTTTTGAGCCCTAAATTCAGTAACAGAAAACGGCCCACGAACCAAAATAATATTCCATCCTTGTGCTAGATGTTAATGTATTTAATTTTCTATGTTACCTCTTTTGATGTAGACCACTAATCCAATACAACTTGCAATAATGACCAGGATAAAAACAGATCCAATAGAGGCGTACGTAATTATGCTCTCATCAATTGACATTTCATCAGATGTATTTGCGTTAGGTAGATTTTCTAAATATTTTAAAAGGAGAAAGCAATTTTACAGAAACAGTTTTATTTCAAATGAATTTTAATACATGGTATACTATGTAAGGACTACTGGTTCTGTCTTATGTCATTAGTGTACATCACTGTACGTAATTCATTTGAAATGTTTATGAATAGGCCTTAGTTTTACAAAATCGTTAGCGTTATACTGTGTTCCTTCTTTACGAAGATAGTTAGCTACAATTGTGCGTTGTTGTTTGTTTGTTTGTTTGTTTTTGTTTTTTTTTAGGTTTATATAAAAATATATTTTAATTAAATTTTTGCGTTAAAATATGGAATTTAGTTGTTATAGATCATAGACTTAAACAATAAGATACTAACGAAATATTCTAATGTTCATTCTAAAATCAGTTTGCTGTTTAACAATTAATTTGATTAATACATTTATTGTATATGAATACGTTTGAAAATATTAAGGAAAAATAAAAGTATGTTGAAATTGTAGAAATACAAATTGCCTTTAAATAAACTTTCCGTTGAATCGACAATTTAATGCTCTTTAAAATTACATTTTAAGACGGAACTCTAAACTGGAAGACACATTTAAATGAAATGCTTGTAGCTTTTCAATATCTCTAAACAAAATATTAGACGGACATAAACAATAGAGATACCTGAACAATTTTTTTTTTTAAATTTTAGATTCTTAACACACATTTGCCTTTGCTCGATTGTGATTTTTCAAAGTTTACTCTAAGTGAAGTATATGCATGGTTGTTGTTAATGTTTAAAAAAAGCAAACATTTTTACAGCTATTAATTTACAATGTAGCTCCTTTACTTACACACACACACACAGATACACACAATCATATCCTTAAACCACACTTTAATAGGCACTTGAGCGAGTAAAAAACTTCATTTCTACCGACGTCTTTTTACCACGCACCCGCGATACCAATGAGAGGAGCAAACTGTTTCTTATATACCATCCGCACACCATCAAAGCCAAATAAATTTTATTGAAGAACCGAGCCATCCTCCTTGCCGACCCTAAGACGAATAACATATTATTTGCTTCACACCTCATTTTATTTAGGAGGGACAATAACCTGCGTGATTTTTTGGTTCTCATTCGCCTCCCTACTTCAGCCAAACAATCTGGGTACTTTACCATGCGGCCGACTTAATGTAACACATTTCCGTTAGTTGTACATTTAAGACTAAGGATGGCTTAATTTACACTAGCCGCATTTTTGTCTACACCATTGTAAGGTTTGATATTTATGCGAAGTGTCAGAATCAAGGAAGGCGAACTTTACCAACATTTTAAACATTCCCCTTATTCAATAGTTTCAAACCAAAATGTTCGTGTTATCGCCAATTATAAAATAGATGCATCGAAATTTCAAATGAATCTAATGGAAAGTTATTGAATTATTACATTTTTTTATTAGTCGATTTGTCTCTTTATAACAGGTTGTTTTTTGTTTTTTTTGTTTTTATTTTTAGCGCATTTTCGAGAAGTCGAATGCGCTATTGCACCCGTTTTGTCCGTCCGTCCGTCCGTCCGTCATCACCCTTGATCTCAGCATCCATAAGTCCTAGACCCATGAGGTATATATGTTTTTTGTATGTCCTGACCTGCCATTTGTGCATCAACACTCAGTTACTCGATCCGTTAAAAAACCCCGTTAAAACTACCAAAAAATATTTCAAATCGAGAGGTAACACTAGCGCAGGGAACGGCCGCCATTGCCGGAAGTCGAATGCATATTCCATCAGGCCTTGAAGAGTGGTGCGAAAGGGTGCAAAAGAATTAGTTGTTTTTTTTTAGTTGACGTCATTAGAATATGTGTAAAAGTTTAGAGAGTTTTACGTCATCATTTGTGGTGACTTGTGGTTAGATTAAAGAGAAAATATTTTTTTTTAAAATGTAAAGAAATGACTTTTAAATAAAAAAAAATGTCAGGTATATTCATTACACAAGAAAATTCATAAAATATGTCTAAAATCTAAACACAATTACTGATAACTACATAATTCTGATATCTAACATAAGTACTGATACATAATACGAAAATGCGCTAACACGTCCTGAATTCCAATAGGGACCAGGCTTAACATGATTTTTTTTTTATTTTATATATATTGTTGTGGTGTGTAATATGTTCAACAACCTTTGATGTCGCGCAACAAGGGGCGCATTACATTGACATTACGGTTTTAAAATATATTCACGATTGGTGCCCATTATATTAAACAATTTTTAAGAGAAATAGCTAGACTTTTGTATTTTGGGATTGTTTTGCCCTGCGTCTTATAATGAACACCCGTATGACCCGTCAAAAATGAAAGAAGTTTTAAAATTAAATGTATTTTAGCTTCAATCTCTTTATTTTGAACAAATGCTCATAAAAAAATCATTATATATAATATACAAATTAACTTTTGTATGTAAGTTTGTCCTTTATGTTCATCTATCAGGGCCGGGGACCCTGATTCTCATTTTGTAAACGTTTAATATTTAATTTCCCATTCTGTATCATGGTCTCAACAAATGTAGCTAAGATATTAAATATGATCATAATTGAAATAACAAAATGTTTCAAAACTTACATCTCGCTATACTGAGCCAGGGAACCTTTAATGACATGTTTTGCTTATTTATTTAAATATATATTTATATAAATTATTGTGTTTTTGTATCTTTGTCAATTAAAGCTGACTAAATCTTTCATCCGATCACGATGAAACTTTAGGAAATTGTTGGTTACTCTTACGGAATGGTGTGAGTGAAAAAAAATTGAACACTGACATTCGTGGTGGGCGTGGGCCCAATTTATTGTTTCATTTATATTAAACTAGCAATTTCCTGCGCCTTTACAGCGGGAAGTTGGAGAATTAGTGATAAGTGAATGCAAAAAAAAAACTATATTTGGTCCCCTGGCGCCCACCAAGGAATATTTTAAATATGTTTTCACCTGTTGCCATCGTTGAAGTGTATTTAACAAACCCAACATTCTAATGCATTTACCTATTTAGGAAATAGGAAAAATATTGCTTTTCAATTTGTATATAGCATATATTGGAAAAAAAACAGTATTGAGGGCCCGGCCAAAATGAGTGGGAATTTTATTTTTTTACGCCAATTATCGTCGTGAGAGGGTACTCAACAACTTCAAAACGTTTTATGTTTTTACCTGCACTATGAATTGTGGAATTTGTGATGAGTCGGTTTATAAAATAAGAAAAGGCTATGTCTTAGCCCACGGCCCCAAATGAATTGGAATTAACCACTCTCTTTCACCGACTTTTTTCGGGAGATTGTATTAAACAACTTCTTAAAGTTTCTATCTTCTAATTTCTTGGGGAAAGTGAGGATTATTGATGTTCAGTTTTTTTTAGTTCATTTTAGGAAAAAAAAATACATTCCCCCCCCCCCTCGACCCCCAGTAAGAGATATTTTAAATATTTTTTTCAGCTGATACCATCGTGAAAGTGTATTTAACAATTCAACCAAGGTTTCATGACTCAAACTACTTGAGAAATAGGGGAATTAGTGATTTTCAATACATATTCACTTGTTATCATCGAAGACGTGTACCCAACCACTTCCATAAGTTTTAAGTTCTACGTACTCTGCACAAAGGACAAATAGTGATCTTCAATTTTTACAGATAAAAAGAAATAGTTTTTGGGCCCCCAGGCCCATATAATTTGGAATTTTAATTTTCCTTTTCGTAAGGAGAGGGTATTCAACGACTTCCCATATTTTCATGCTCCTACCTACATGGGAAGTTAGAGAATTAGTGATGATCGACTGAGTGAGTGCATTGAAAACTATATTTGGCCCAGGCCCCCAATAAGGTATATTTTAAATATGTTTTGACCAGCTACCATCAGGAAAAAGTATTTAAGAACGGCTCAAAGTTGCATGCCCTTATTTATCCGGAAAATACGAGTATTAACGATTTTCAGTAATTATATAGCTCATATAAGAGAAAAAAAATTGTTTCGGGACACGGCCCCCATGAGTGTGTAGTGTGTATCTTAAAATTCAGTTAAACCAACTTTCGTCGTGAGACGGTACTCAACATCTTACCAAACTTTCATGCTCCTACCTTCACGGAAAATTAGTGATGAGTTGGTTTTTAATATATTAGAAAAAAATTATTTGGACCCACTTCCCGCCATGAGAGGGAGTTTAACATTCTTTTTGCTAATTTTCGTCTGGAGCGTGTACTCAAAACATTGCCAAGTTTCATGCTCCTACCTACACGGGATTAGGAAAATTGGTGATTTTCAATTTTTATACAGTTTATTTTAGAAAAAAAAAAGTTTTTTTGGGGACCCGGCCCACATGAGTGGTAATTTAATTTTTTTTGCCATCCAATTATCGTCGAGAGGAAGTACTTAACAAATTTCTAAAGTTTCCTGGCTTCTACCTACACGGGACATACGAAAATTGTTGATTTTCAATTTTTTAAAGAGCCCATATAGGAAAACATATTTGAAACCATTCAACCTTCTCAGGGCTTGGTAGATCTTGGCGGTGCCCATCTCCCCTCCATTGCAGCGGAATGCTTTTTTAGCAATAGCTATCTATCAATATTTTTTAACTAGGCTTTTATATTGGCTATATCGCATTCCTCTCAGGTCTATTGACCTCGCTATTCATCCCCCATCTTAGTATATAAAAACTCAAGAGTATACAGTGGCGTAGCAAGGGGGGGCAGGGGGGCGAATGCCCCCGGGCGCCACGTTAGGGGGGCGCCAAAATGAGTATTAAAACTCATTATTTAATTTCATTTTAATGTAAACTAATGTATCCCAAATACGTTTGCAAGATTGAATATTGGAGCTCCGAACATATCTTTATTACAAAACAGTTGTTAAACATGATTTAGGCGCCCCCATTGAGCGTTAAGGGGCGCCATTCTACTCACAAATAAATGACACATCCTAATGTAGGATTGCTGATGTGTTGTTTTTTTTAATTAAAAAAACTGTGAGTTGATGGGGAGTGAGCAGTAAGAGACCAATACGATTCTTTTAATAGAGCTACCAGAGACGACACTAAAAGCAACCAAAATTACCAAGACATGAAAAAGGAGTGGCTTGAAGCAGTAGTTCTCACCCTGTGGTCCACGGACCACTAGTGGTCCGCGAAGATTTGCCAGGTTGTCCGTGAGAGAAGCATCAAATTTACGCACTGTAGGATTAATCGAGAAAGACTAGCAAGTAAAAAGAATTAACGCAGACTTAAATATATTTCTGATCTGGCCATAATGGTTTTTAATTTTATCAAGCTCGTCAATTAAATTCTCGTCTTTTTGATTTCTTATGCTCGAATATGAATTTTGAACGTTAACAGTTACTAATGTATACTGAAGTTCGCTGGTTATCTGACTGTTTTAATTACGCGATGACGTAAGAGATTTTCATGTAGAAATTACTCAAAGCTTGTTGATAGTTTGAAACATGGCTAATGGGTTGCTGTTCTGGCTTACTTAGCTGAAATTTTTGAAAACCTCAATAAACTTAATTCCACTCGGCAAGGAAAGCAGATACATTATATGACTCTCAGTGAAAGAATGTCTGCTTTTACGAAAAAAGCTTGATCTTTGAAAAAAAAATATCAAGGTAACTTTGAGATGTTTGATAAATTGTACGAAATCACCTAAAAACCAGAAAATGCAGAAATAATTTTTAGTAGTGGTCCGTAGTTAAGGCACATATTTTTCAAGTGGTCATGGAATCTCAAAAGGTTGAAAACCACCGGCTAACAGAATGGTTAATACGCGTCCCTTTGCTGCATGTTGTGTCTCTTTAAAAAGATAAATCGTACTTCCCCAATTCTCATGTGGAGGGAGTAAAGTGGGAGAGGGGAGGGAAGGTCTCTCCTCTCACGGGCTTGTATCGGTTTGTCAAAGCAAGTTGGATTCCTTTCATATGAAACATCAGGCACCGCCTTTCTTTCCTGTCCATTGTCGATAAAAATTGTTGCTCAGTGGGATCAACTGTTAGAAAAAAACACCAACAAAATGGCCGAGAAAATCTAGGTTTAGTATCTTATTTATCACCTGAAATCCAAAATGAATTTATCCACCTACTTACATCGACTGTAAGGAATCAGCTGTTGAGTGAAATCAGAAAACACAAGTACTACGGTATCTTACTTGACTCCAATCGATCTAGGACACCGGAAAAGCTTTCTCAAGTCATCAGATTTGTGGATGTGGATTTACAAACTAAAAAGTAACTATCAAAGAATCATTTTCAGATTTTGCAAAGATACATTCCAAAGACGCAAATAGCCTTGAAATAGTTATCGTAGAGAAAATGGAATCTAATAGCATACCACTATCCGACGGTCGGTCACGATGTTGTGACAATGCTTCTGTAATGACCGCGAATGTTTCCGGCCTTCAACAGCGAAAATGAGCTAGAAATCACAAATCATTGTTCATCAACTGTGGCAACCACAGCTTAAAATTTAGCAAGAGTACACTTAAATGAACATGATCAAGTTGTTATCACGTTTTTGGAACAGTTAAAAGTATACATTTATGTTTTGTCCCTTTCAACAACTCGTTGGGAAAAAAATAAACAAGAGTTGTGCCAATCACAATGAAGAGGGAGTCTGAAACACGTTGCATTGCACGATCAGAAGCTGTTATAGCAATTTATGAAGGACTAGAAGACATGGCAGGGCTGTTGGAAAAATTATCAGAACATACAAATATGACGCCTGACACCAGAAGTGATGTAGAAGCTTTGCTGGTAGGTATATAAAACTTTAACTTCCTAGATTTTAAACATTTCTGGAACATCATACTTGATAAAATTGATAGTGTCCAGAAACGGTTCCAGAATCCTACTGTGAGTTTCAAGGAAGCTTAATCTGATCTTGAATCGCTTGATCAAGAAATTGTCAACATTCATGTTAGTTTGAGCCATGTTGCGGTAGACAATAGGAAAGAAGATGCACAACTTGGAGAATCGAGGTTGACAGAAGATTAGATGACATCGAAGGATGCCTTCGAGAATTAAAAAGAGATGCAGAACTTTCTCCATAAGAAGAAGTTGCATCTGCTATGAACAGCGAAATTGATAAACCCCAACAGGAGATAATAATACGGATTTTACATCTTAAACAACCTAAACAACAAATTTGGATTTTTACTAGTTACTAGACGTCAAATCTCTTTTTGCTGAAACAAAAGTCGATACGCTTCATTACAATTGCTTTAGATTTTGCTAATTTCTACGAATTGTGTACAGAAATCAAAGGCCAAAAAAATGATGCTCAGTACCCGGACTGAAGTTCTACCGGAAACTACTTTGGATCTTCTCGATTTCATTGTTTCATATGGAGATGACTTATTTCAGAATCTGCGCATTGACTTCAAATACTTCTAAAAATTGCTGTTTCAACTAAAAGCTGTGAGCGGTCCTTCAGCAAAGTAAACCTTATTTTGTCTTAATTACGTGCTTTAATGGATCAAGATCGTCTGGATGATCTTGCACTCCTTAGCATCGAAAGAGAACACTTGAGAATATCAATTTTAACAGCGAGATTGACGACATTCAAATCAAGGAAGATCAATTTATATTAGATTATGTCTATTCGAGTCATGTATAATTAGAAGGGTATTTTTTTTCAAATAAATTGTTTATAATCGTATAGAGAATTATTAGTCTGTATTGTATTTCATTAAAAAATCATTTGCTTCAAAAAATGAACCTTATAAACCGTAAAATTTCAAATTTTTTGGGGGGCTCAATGAGCCCCCAGAATTTTTCGGTCCGTCAAGGGGCGCAGAATTTGTGTCTTGCCCCCGGGCGCACATGACCCTAGCTACGCCACTGAGAGTATATATCTCATTATAATCGGGCAAGAAACTCCTAATATTTATTCCCTCGGGGCAGGGGGCCCAAAATGACTTTTGTTTTTTACTGCACGTTTACAATTTAAATCCCCAAACAATTTTACACGACATTTCATGAGTAAAATGGCAGTAAAAATTTAATTAACACTTATATTGGAGCCGGTTTCCTTAATATCGTTAGTTCTTATCTAAGCTTTTAAATTAAAAATAATGTACCTATTTGCTATGAAACTTGGACTTTTTGCACTTGTCCGTGTAGGTTTCTGACATAATATTTTTTTTAAAAATCTGAAACCATCCGTTTCCTGAAATGTATTCATTGTTACTGAGATCAAAGGAACGTCTGCTAGAGTAATATAAAAATGTTCATTTATTTTATTAATTTTGTTTTATGTATTTATTTTCAAATTTAACAATTTTATAGGATGTTCGAAAAGTATCGATTTTGGTGAGCTAGTTTCTAAAATTAGTAGTGTCATCGAGACCTAAACTGCATAATTATTTATATTCATTGAGTATTTTCGGTGCGATGCTTTCTAAAAATAGTAGCGTCACGGACAGACATACATTGCAAATAATATATATATATTGATCCTTATAGGTATGTTTCTTATGTAAAGGATTTATTGACATTATACTTTAAAAAAAAAAACATATTCACGATTGGTGAGCATTATATTAAATTTCTTTTACGAGACATAACTAGAATTTTATATTTTTTTATTGTTTTGCCTTGCGTATTATAATGAATATCTCGTATATAAAAGATTTACAGAGAGAAAATTGTTTTTTAAAAGTTAAAAAAAATATATGTCACATTTTAACAAACTACACAAAAAGACAAGCCTGTGAACATTATTTGGTTTAAGAAATGAGCGGATCTAATTGATATTATAACCAAATGAGTTGAGCAATTATTCAAACGAAACTTAGGTAAATGGTACACACAAAACGGTTTTGTAAAGTAATTACATTATCAGATATCGGCGTTCATTAAGTTTTTCCCTTTATAGAGGGTTAATGGATGCAGAAAATTTCGTCTGCATTTTCTAACGCACCAAATCATCAGAAGAGCTGTCGTCATTTTCTGTCTATGAGTCAGTCTTCATAACTGTCTTTACCTTAATATGTCTTTTATTCTGTTTAATATGTAGGCGAAGCTTCAGAACAAAGGTAGGAAAAATTATCACTATTTTAAACATTGCCCTTATTCAATAGTTCAAAACCAAAATGTTCTTGTAATGGTAAATACATTTATACTTTATCTGCCGCTATTTTTTTTGCTTCTATTTTTCTTTTTACATGTTGAGTTCCAATAATTTGTAGGTGATGAGTCGATTAATTGTTAAAGAAAATAATTTAATTATTTAAATTTGTAACGATTTATCGAGAAATTAATAATAAATAAATGAACACAAACGAACATTAATAAATACACTCATGCATACAACCTTACATCGATAAGTACATGCATAGTAATATATTCATTCATTTTTATTTTAATTTACTTTGGAAAGAAAGCAGTTACCCGTTTGACAATCCATTCCTGACCAACCGTTGGCACAGCCAGACTTGCACTCTCCAGTAACTTCCTGGCACTGTTCATTTTCATCCTTACAGTGGCAGTCTTTAAGGCAATAATTACCATATCTACCCAGAGGACAATCTATTTATAAAAGAAATAATCTATTTTTTAAAATAGTTTTATCATTTCCTTCGTAAGTAGTAACATTTATTTCAAAAGATGACGTATAACCTTGAAATATATATATTTTTAACTGTAATTTTGTGTTGCATGTTAATGGGAACGTTAATAATGGCATAATATTCAAAACATTATATTAAATAATGATTGACTTTGCGTATATGGTAATTCGGAAACTAAAAATCATGTATGGCTAAATATATAATTCAATCACACACACATACGCATATATATATAATGAACTAAATACTTTTTTATTTATTTGTTAAATATTAATAGAAAATAGTTGTTATTTGTGTCACTTAATGGGAGATTCATTTAGCAATGTTTCTCTCTATATATACAAAAATTATACACGTACTTGCATTGTGAATGTGTTGATCGTTTTTTCAAATATTAGTTGCTGGTTATTACATTTTTGCTCAAATTTCAGATTAGTCGATTTGTTAAAATTGTATAGGGAATTACAGATTTTCCATTTTAGGAAAACAAAAGTGTTTTGGTACCACTGGCACAAAGGAGTTCCAATCGTTTGTTTGTTAGAATGCTAAATGGATTATCAAATTTTATTTGTACTCAGTATGTTCTAGAGCTATCAATTAATGTGGTAGCCAATGATTAAAATTGTAGTTATTAAAATGCTATAAGGGAAAGTGATATTACTGCAATATATAATTTCAGTTATGCAATATTTTTGTAAATAATGTATAGCATATGAAAAAGCACAATAAAAGCATATGAAATTTTTTTTTAAACTTTATGATAAGTTACTGAAGAATTAGTTAGTCATTAGTATAGAAAACAGACACACAAAATTTAAAAAAATAGCAAAAATATATATTTTAATAATTTTATAGAGATACCTAATTGTACCGGTACATTAACATTAAATAATATTGGTTTACATGTCATATAATATAAAATTAAAGTGGAAAAAACTTAATACAGAGATTTTTAACATTACCTTACTAATTGAAAAAAATATGGTTTATTAAATAATGAATCTTGACGACCTAAAAAACTAAATTAAATATTTCATTTACATTGGTACTAAATAAATATAATTTTAACGTTTTCAGAAAGAGCTCCACTTTCCCTCTTTTTTATTTCAATTTTCATATACAATTACATAATTGATGAAACTAAAATAAAATGAAAAGCTTTTGAAATCGAAACCTTACTCAGAATGGGACCAGAGGCCCGATAAATGTGTTTTTCCCTTAAATCAGCTGTATAAAAATTTGAGTAAGCGTAAGTTGCTGAGAAAATTAATTGATCTTGCCAATATTCTCTCTATAAAAAATGAGTATTTATGGATACATATATATGTACGTACTTATGAGTATATGTATGTTTGTATGTACGTATGTATATATGGATGAATGCATGTTTGCTCGTCACAGCTGACCATACAAAACATCCGATCACGCTGAAACCTTACGAAATTGTTGCATATGCTAACCGAATTGTAATTCAGAAAAAAAAAAAAAAATTGACTTATACACTGGTGGAGGCCAAAAACTGTGTTGTTTTTTCCTTAAAGAAGCAATGTACAAAAATAGTTTAAGCTTTGGCTACTTGGAAAGAATATGGATGTTGACCAAACTTGATACATACATACTTTAAAGACAACATAAAATACCATTTGGCGTTGAACTCCTAATACCCATTCCTTTTGGGGAACAGGGCCCTAATTTTGTTTTCGTACCATTCAAGAATTTATTCTAAATAGGATTTTAAACTACAATGAACAGGTTTTACAAATTGGCAACTTGCAGCGAATTGGTCTAGGGTTCTTAAATGTCGTCCTTTCTTATGTTAATGGTATTAAAATTATTGTAAGCGTAAGTAATAAATGTTTTTTTTAATCTATTTTTTTTTTATCTACCTTCACATTTATTTTATACGCATGGAAAAGTCAATTATTCAAAAGCAGGTTATTATATATATATAT
>MUZC01002301.1:1248438-1277358 GCA_002072015.1 Radix auricularia | reverse complement strand
GCTATATAAAAAATGAAAATCAACAATTTTTCTATTTCTCGAGGAGGCAGAAGCATGAAAATTTAGGAAATTGTTTAGTACACTTCTGCAATGGTAACGGGCAAAAATATATTTAAATTACTTCCTTCTGGGGGCTGGGGGCCCAAATTTAGTTTTTTTCTCTTATATAAACTATATATAAAAACTAAAAATCACTAAATATCCTATTTTACTGATATATAGAAGCATGAAACTTTGGCAAGTTTTTAAGTACGCTAAATCGACGATATTTTGCGATAAACAATTTTTAACTTCCCTCTCATGGGAAGCCGGGGGCCCAAATGTAGTGTGTTTTTTTTTACTTATATACGCTATATAAATACTGAAAATCAACCATTCTTCTATTTCCCGTGTAGTTAGAAGAATGAAACTTTGGGAAGTTGTTAAGTACACTCTGCTAACGCTAATTTGCAAAATAGAATTTTAAACTTTCCACTCATTGGGGGCCCAAATGTAGTTTTTTCTTATATTAAAAACTCACTCATCACTAATTCTCAAATTTGCCGTGTAGTTAAAACCATGAAAATTTTGGAAATTCTTGAGCATACTCTCCCGAAAATAATGGGAATCGTTCCCTTAATTTCCACTCATGGGGGCCGGGGGCCCAAAAACATTTTCCCCCGTTTTTTGAGGTATATAAAATTTAAAATAACTAATTCTCCTATTTCCCGAGTAGGCAGAAGCATGAACTTTTAGGATTATTGTTTAGTACATTTCCCACATTATCACAGGCGAAAATATATTTCAATTATCACTTTCTGAGGTCCAGGGGCCCAAATGTTTTGTTCCTTATATGATCTATATGAAAATTGGAAATCACCAATTGTCCTATTTCCCGTGTAGGTAGAAGCATGAAAGTTTGGCAAGTTGTTAAGTACACTCTACCGATGCTAATTTGCAAAAAAGAATTTTTAAAATCCCACTCTTGGGGGCTAGGGGCAAAAATATAGTTTTTTCTTAAATTAAAAACCGTCTTATTTATAATTCTCAAATTTACCGTATACGTAAAAAATGAAACTTTTGGAAGTTATTGAGCACACTCTCCCAACAAAAACTTCTCTTTCAGGGTGGGGCTGGTGTTCCCACATGTATTTTTTTTCCTTAAATGAGCTGTATTTCACATCTCCAATGGTAACAGGTGAAAACATATTTAAATTATCTCTCTTAGGGGGCTGGGGCCCAATGTAGTTTTCTTCTTTATATGAGCGATATAAAAAGTGAATATTACTAATTCTCCTATTTCCCTTTTAGGTAGAAGCATGATACTTTGGGAAGTTGAGAAATACATAACTGCAATGGTAAGAGGAGTAAAAAGAAAAACTCCTCTGGGGGCCGGGGTCCAAATTTATTTGTTTTGGTATGAAAACAGACTCTATAATTTTCGGTGACGGTAGAAGCATAAAAGTTTGGAAATTTGTTGAGGAGGCACTCACGACGAAAATTAACAAAGAAAAATGATAAAACATCTGCTCATGTGGTGCCGGCGGCCCAAATATGTTTTTTCCTTACATGGGCTTTGTAAAATTTAAAAACCACTAATTACCCTATGTCCGAGTAGGTAGAAGCATGAAATTTTCGAAAGTTGTTGAGTACACTTCTGCGATGGTAACAGGCGAAAAATAATTATAACACTTTTTGGGAGCCGGGTGCCACAATATATATTGTTTTTTTTTAACTCATATAAGTTATACAAAAATTGAAAATCTTTAATTCTACTATTTGGAATAATGGGATGTCGGAAAGTTGTTAAATACACTATCACGATAGTGCAGTCTTAACTGGAGTGCCAGATTCTTGGCATTGCTGGCATAGAATTGTAGACACTATGCTTTTCGGATAGACAATTGTATTTGACCTGCTTTAAGATAAATGTACCCTTTTACTTCATGAAAATAAACAGTTTAGTACCCTTCTACAGAAAACATCATTTAAAACCCGTGCGAAGCCGGGTACTTGCCTCTAGTATATAAATATTTACGTGGCATCGGTTCGTCTACGATTAACTCTTTTCTTATTCTTATTATATACAGCTCTTTGAGGTGATGGTGAAACTAATTCTCTGCATGTCACACACAAGAATGCAGAGGGGCAATATTGCCTACTTTTTTTCGGTATTTTTTTTCAACTGATTCCGCCATGATTTGTTTCTCTTCTCTTAGCGATCCTTATTTCACTGTAGCCCGCAGCGTGAAAATTACCTTTGTCAGGTTTTCCAGTTTTGAATGTGAACGTGGGCTGCTTTCAAGTGTCTTTTGCACTATGTCCGTGTGCCTGAGACATGCCGACCAAATGACCGCTCTGTAAATAACATCTTCGGGTATGCGACCAGTTTGCATTATCTTGCCGCGTTCAAACCAACGATGGTGACTTTGACTTTATGTGGCTGAAATGTTACTCATGATTGCTTGAGAAACAACCTCAGTGTTTGAGACGTTTTTTGCCATCTGACATCTAAGATTCTGTGCATGCATCTAAGTGTCATTTATTAAACTTTTTTTTTGTTGCCTTTTGTAGATGGTCCAAGACCTGCAGCTTTGTTCTTGCTGTTAGTATGGCTTTCGACCAGTCTGGCCGTTACAGTTACTGCATTCAATATACTACTATTTATCTAATCTTCCAGTGGGAAATATGTGAAACTGTAAACAAAATCCAGTTTGCAGTCGTAAGTTGTGATACTCGGGAGGAATGGAGCATCGTGAGCTATAATGTTGTTTTCTTTTTGCGAATGTTCAAGCAAAACTCGCAGCAGGCTGCGGAGAAGCTGGAAATAAGGTTCTGCAGTCCAGCTATTATATGAGATATTATGTTGAAATGTATACACACACACACACACACACACACACATATATATATATATATATTAGGACTGTGACCGATTGAATTAAAATTAATTGTTAACTTATGAAAAAAATTGTTAAAGCTAAAAATATAGATGCATGACGTCCTGAAACTGATGATTTCAGGGGAATTTTTTAAACAGGCTATTGAATTGAATTTTTTTGTTTTATTGGTCTTTTAATATTTTAAACAGTCGTAAAAAAAATTGGGTTATTTTTAAAAAATCATGTTAAGCCTGGTCCCTTTTGGAACTCAGGACGTGTTAGCGCATTTTCGTATTATGTATCAGTACTTATGTTAGATATCAGCATTATGTAGTTATCAGTAATTGTGTTTAGATTTTAGACATATCTTTATGAATTTTCTTGAGTAATGAATGTACCTGACATTTTTTTTAATTTAAAAGTCATTCCTTTACATTTAAAAAAAAATTATTTTCTCTTTAATCTAACTACAAGTCACCACAAATATGACGTAAAACTCTCTAAACTTTTACACATATTCTAATGACGTCAACAAAAAAAACAACAAAAAACAAACTAATTCTTTTGCACGCCTTCGCACCACTCTTGAATGCTTGAAAAATGATGTATTCGACTTCCGGCAATGGCGGCCGTTCCCTGCGCCAGTGTTACCTCTCGATTCGCAAAGTTTTTTGGTAGTTTTAACGGGGTTTTTAAACGGATCGAGTAACTGAGTGTTGATGCACAAAAGGCAGGTCAGGACATACAAAAAACATATATACATCATGGGTCTAGGACTTATGGATGCTGTGATCAAAGGTGATGACAGACGGACAAAACGGGTGCAATAGCGCATTCGACTTCTCGATAATGCGCTAAAAATATATTAAAAAAATAATTAGATAATAATAATAACTTAAAGAACGTACAAATTATTAAAGCTTAGGAATTGGGATTAAAATTTTAAATTATTTTTTTTATAAAGCTGTATAAACATTGTTTGATGATTAACAAAAACACAGAGATCATCTATCTATCTGTCTATATATCTATCCATCCATCCATCCATCCATCCATCCATCCATCAATCCATCCATCCATCCATCCATCCATCCATCCATCCATCCATCCATCCATCCATCCACCCATCCATCCATCCATCCATCCATCCATCTATCCATCCATCCATCCATCCATCCATCCATCCATCCATTCATCCATCCATACATCCATCCATCCCTCCATCCCTCCATCCATCCATCCATCCATCCATCTATCTAACTTTCTATCTATCTAATACATAATGGCTCTTCATGATTTTTTTCAATGTACTTTAAAAATGCATGTGCATATTTTACTTTTTTTTTTTTTTTTAAAATATTGTACGCACTTTTTGTTGTCACTAAAAGTGTTAGACATCTCTGCATACAATTAGATCATTTTATGTATGGATTTTTACACTACTTACCTAACAGACATCCAGGTCCCCAATGTCCAGCCTTACACTCGCCTTTACTGCACAAGCCTGTGATCTTGTCACATGGTTCTTTATAAGGACATTGACACTTATATCTGCAGTTGTAGCCAAATTTACCATCCGGGCACTTTCTTAACAGTGGATACGGTCCATGTGCTTTATGGTTTCAATAAACAAAACTAAATCATATAAACATTTGTTGGCATACACACACACACATTTATATATATAAATTTAGCTTAAAGGTGAAAAAAGATGCTTGATTTCATTAAACTTTACATGTTATAAAATGACCATTACTTAAGTGGTTAATTTAAAAAATAATTTTAGGAGATTTATTTCAATATAAGTAAATCTAGTTAAATTTAATATTAATGTATTTCAATTTTATTACTGTTAATTTAAAAAACAATATTTTTTTTTTATATCCTTGTCCTTATAAAAACCGCTTATTTACGAGTTAACACTTTAACATTTGATCTATATTTTTTTATTGAGAAGTTTATACTTACAAATAAAACAAAATATTTTTTATTGTGAATAATTAATAAACTATACTAATAAAAGCGAAAGACCTGATTTACTGATTCACTGATTTATCACTATTTCTCAAACTTTCCATGTAGCAGAAGCATGATGATTTGAGAAGTTGTTTGGAACCCTCTATCGACGAAAATCGGCAAAAAGAAATTGAAATTCACACTCATGGAGGCCGGGTCTCCAAAAACAATTTTTACTTATATGAGCACTAAAAAAATGGAAATCACTAATTCTCAAATTTCACGTATAAGTAGAAGCATGACACTTTGGGAATTTTTTGTTTACCCTCTCACAAAGAAAATTAACGAATAATAAATTTGAAACTCACACTCATTGGGGCCCCAAAAAACGTTTTTTTGTCCCTAATATGAGCTATATACTAAATAAAAATCATTAATTCTTCTATTTCCTGAGAATTGTTGGGAGATTTTGAGTACAATAATTGGCTAAAGATAATATTAAATTTACCACTCATGAGGGCTGGAGCCAAAAAACTTTTCTTTTTATTATATTTGCTATAAAATAAACAATGTTCCCATTTCCCGAGTAGGTAGACCCATGAAACATTGGGGAGTTTATAAATACACTTTGACAATGCTAGCAGGTGAAATAATATTTAAATTACCATTCCTGGGGTGCCGGGGGGCCAAACTGAAAATCACGCATTCTCCCAATCTTCATGTCGGTAGAAGCATGAAACTTTACAAAAGTGTGTAATAAAAATATCCCAATGATAATTGGCGAAAAATAATGTTAAATTCCCACTCATATGGGGCCTGGGGCCCAATAGCGTGTATTTACTTGTATGGTCTATATAAAATTAAAAATTACTTATTCTCATATTTCCCGAATACCTAAGGGCATGCTACGTTGGGGGGGTGTTAAATACACTTACACGATGGTAGCATTTGGTATCATTTTTAAAATATACCTTACTTGGAGCGTTGGCCCAAAAAATATTTTTAATGCACTCACTCACTCAATCATCACTAATTCTCCAACTTCCCATGTTGGTAGGCGCATGAAAATTGGGAAAGTTGAATTAGTACCCTCATTTGAGTTAAAGGAAATTTAAAATTAAAAATTATGGGGGGCCCACAAATTATTTCTCATTATCTGTCAAAAATAAAAATCACTCATGTTTTCTTTTTTGGACGAGTATGTTGAGCTTAAAACTTTAGGAAACTGTTAAATACACTTCAGCAATGGAAACAGGTGAATATATATTTAAATTATTACACTGGAAGCCCCAATGTAGCTTTTCCATTAAATGAGCTATATAAAAATTATTCATTCTGCTATTTCCTGTGTAAATAGAAGTATAAAGGCATGTGTAGGTGTATAGTAACACCCTGCAATGGTAACAGGGAGAATAATAATATAAATTTTATAAATTTCCACTCATGGGTAGCCTCCTAAAATGGGCTAAATAAAATTTAATCAACACTATTTCTCCAAGTTTGCGTGCAGGTAGAATCTTGAAACGTTTGGGAAGTTGTTGAGTACACTTCCGCGATGATAAGAGAAATAAAAAATATTTAATCATCTCGCACTAGGGGACGATTGCTTAAAAATAGTTTTTTTCCCTATATGAGATATATAAAAAGACTCATATTTAAATCTCCAAGTTTTTATGTACTTAGGAGCCTGAACATTTGGGAAAGCTGTTGAGTACCCTCTTGCAAAAGGTGTACTACGAAAAAGATATTTAAATTATCATTTCAAATCACGTAAAGAATGTAATTTTTTTTTCTTGGGGGGAGGGGGGCATGACAGACGGTTTAAGTTAATTTATTTAGTATATCCATCTTGATTCACATTAAAATCAGTAGAGGTTTTGAATTGGTGTTACGTGGATTATCAACGTTAACTAAAATCCTAATTTACCGCAGGAAGCGGGTAAATTGCCAGTTTATTAATAAATTGAAAAAAAAATGTTTAAAATATTTTTATTTATAATTTTAAACCATATTTTCTCGATGTAAATACTGAAAAACTTCTTAAATTTTATTCTCTTACCTACACAGAAAGTTCGAGATTGAATGATTAATCTGTTTTTGTAAGCTTACTAAAGGAGAAAAAAAACTAAATTTTGGCCTTCTTTAGGTACAAGATTTAAACACTTCCGAAATAAAAACAGGCATTAACATCATTGCTTCACCTGCTAAAATTCCTGGGGTGTACTCAAGAAATTCCTAATATTTTATGCTGCTCGCTACATGAGAAATCAAACATTATTGATGTATCAGTTTTTGTTGAAGGAAAAAAAAACTTATTGGAGAATTAGTTATTTTCAGTTAATATGTCACACGTGTATGGAAAAATACATTTGAACCCCAAGCCACTCATGAGTGGGCACGTAAAAAAATAACCACTTATTTTCACAAGAATGTACTCAATAACTACCCAAAGTTTCAGAGGAAGTTGAAGAATTATTGTTGAATACGCTTAAATATGATGTTATAAGCGAAACAAACTACATTTAATCCCCGTCACCAAGTAAGTGATGCTTTATTCTTACTACCGTTGCAGAAATATAGTAAGTACTTATCGAAGGTTTTATACTTTTACCTACATGGGAATTTTGAGATTTAGTAATGAAACTTTTTTTTTTAATTAAAGAAAAAATCAATTGGCCCCGCCCCCAGTAAGTTTTTTTTAACCTATTATCAACGTGGAAGGCTACTCAACAACTTCCACATTTTCATTCTTATAGCTACTCGTTAAACAGGATAATTAGTGATGGGTCCATATTATATATATAATAGGGTTTTACCCTTCAAAAATGACGGGAATTATCAAAGTAAATATATTTCAGTTTTTTAACTGTCCCTTCTTTCTCAAAACATTATAGTAAATAATCGGAAAATGTGGAGCCAAAGAGAGAATTATTTAATTTCATTTCCATATTAAACAATTGTATGCGGGCGTTGGGAAAGAGTTAGTGCAGTATTTATTGTTTCAAAGCTTGAGGTCTTCATCTGTTAATCACAAATAACTATTTATCTTGCATGAAACCTTTGAAGTAAAGTTTATCACAGGGTAAACGAAAATACTAAAGTATTTATAATTTAATGTAGAATGTACACGTGTTAGGTATTCTAATAAAAGTTTTCGATCTTTTCAAAGTTATTCTACAATTTCTATAATAAAAGCCATTTTGAAAAATAATTAGTCTAAGACGCATTAAAATATTACATAAAAACAGTCGCGTAGCTATGGGAGGGAGGGTCGACAAAATTTTAAAAAGTCCCGAGCCCGCATTTGAAGTTGACCCGAAGGAAGTGTGCAATTTTTTTCACATAAAGTATTACGCTACCGCAATGTATCGGGGGTCCAAATTAGGTTAAGCCCTCGGCCCCCAAGCCCCGGATGTATATAAATCTATATTTCTAAAAATCAATGTATGTAAGAATGTTCGTCCATTAAAGCTAACTAAACAATGCATCCGATCCTAATGAAACTATAGGAAATTGTTGGTTGCTCCTACGGAATGGTGTATGTGAAAAAGAAATTTGAACATTGATATTCATTATTACATTAGATAAATACAAATTAATTTATGCGTTAGCTACATGTATAATGAATTGATCTTTACCAAACTAAATACATACATAATTTATAGCCCATATTAAAATACAATACGTTTGAGCACTTAATGTTAATTGCTTTGGGGCTGGCGGTCAAAATTCTTATTTTCGTAAACGTTAAAGATTTTACTTTTACCTATATGAGATATCCTACATTTTGCAGATTAAAAATGGAAAGGTATTTTCAAATTTTCATTTTTTACTAAATGGGGGCAGAATAAATATGTTTTGCTAGTATGAGCTATATAGTTATAATTTTATTCATTAGCTACTGTGCATATCTAAAACGAAAATTTGTATACACACACCTGATAGCCCATATTAAAAAGCTATAGGGCACTGAAAACAAAAAAAAATGTAACTATTCATAAATATGAATAACAAAGAATTGTTTATTTGTTATGAATTATTTTAAGTAATACTTATCACAGGATAAAAGAAAATATTAAAGTATCAACAGTTAATCGAATATTCAATTCAATGTACACGTTTTAAGATTCGCAATTAACATTTTCATTATTTTCAGCTCAGATTCCTTTCCAGTTATGTAAGCTATTAAAATAAGGGTTGCGAAAACTGCATATGAATTTCACGATTAATCAGTAAAAAGTTTTAATAAAATTTAAAATAAGTAGTTTTTATAAGGAAAATAAAATTAAAAAATAATAATTGTTTTTACTGTCAATAATGAAATTTAAATTCATTTATATTAAATTGAACTACTTATATTTAAATATATATCTTAAAAATAACGCTATATTCATTTTTCTAAAAAATTCAAATCACAAGCTACGGGCATTTTATGAAATTTTCATTTTATTGACGACATAAATCAAATCTATTTTATTAGTTTATGTTTCGATCATTTATTTCCAGTAACAATTTTAATCATTTTTTGGTACGCTGGTTTCTAAAATTAGTAGCGTCATCGGGACATAATATTTTGGTGCGCAACAATCTAAAAATAGCAGTGTGACGGACAGACGTTATATAATATACATTGAGAATTATATATATTGATATCAAAAATATCTACTTCTTTATTTTCAATTGATCATTACTTATCTGATAACAGGACTAGTTTGGTGATTATTTGAAACATATGAAGATCTATTGAATACAATATAATAATATGGGGTATCTTTTCCTGAAAAGGGTGATTTTTCGCTATCTCTTAAAATTACATTGAGTTCAGTTTTAATTCTAGATGATACTTTTTTTTTTCAAACAATGTTCTGGGAGTGCTCGATTCTACTTGGCTAGCAAATGCATTGGTTCAGGAAGATTGCCCCTACTTACAATTGTGTTTTTTTCTCTGTGACCGAAAAGAAAAAAATATTTTGAAAGGCATTAATAATGTAAACATTGTTTTTTTTTTAACAATCATGTCCTGCCACTTTGTTTGTTTGTTTGTTTTTTTTTTTTTTAACAACTTATTTTTCTTCCTTGTCAATGCTTTTAAAAAAATCATATTTCTGATGCTTTTCACTTTGCAAAAAATGGTAATGTTAGGAAATTTTTCATGGGTGGCTTCGTTTGGATTTATGAGTGCAAAGTGTTAGTTTCATTAAATAAAGGATATTGTTCTTTATTTATGTTGATGCTTTAAATCAAAAGACAGTAAAATAAAAAATAAAATAATGTTTTGATAGATTACACCATGAAAGTAGGCCAACACATTTTTCCAGTAGTTTATATGAGTTAAAATTAAACTTGAATCAATTATATATACCAGTACCATATTGTCGTATCCTCTTTTTCCACTTTAATAGCAATAGCATATGAATGCTTTATATTTAGAAGGGAGTTTGAAGTTCTTGCATTTGAAATATCCACATATATAATACAGTTCCTTTGTTTCTATATTTTTTTTTAATCTTTGCTTTTTTTTAAATTTTAATAAACATTATTTTTGCCCTTTTCCTTTTTGACGAAAATTAACGAGAAATCAGTCCCCCCCCCCCCCGCTCTTTTTTTTAAACATATTATTCCGCCCCGAGCTTAACTCATGTTTCATGCACAGTAAGTTTTGAATTCACAACAAAAGTTGCTGTCAAATTTAAAGAATCATTTTAGCTACCACTACTTTAGTGATAGATTATCATACTACTTAAGAACTTTTCAGGACAGTAGCATCAGTATCAGATTAATTTATATCCAACTAGCAATTTACCTGCGCTTTGCTGCGAAAATTAAGATTTCAGTTAGCGTTGAGAACCCGCGTAACACCAATTCAAAAATCGTATTGATTTTAAACTGAATCAAGATGGATATACTAAATATATTAACTCCAATAGTTAATGCTCCTAAGTACAAAAGATATTGGAGATTTAAATATGCGTCTTTTTATATAACTTATATTGGGAAGAAAAAATATATTCGGCAATCATCCCCCTTATGAGAAGTGATTTAATATTTTTTGCCTCTTAACTTCGCGGGGGGGGGGGAGGGGGTACTCCACAACTTCCTAAAGTTTAAAGTTTCTACTTATAGGGAAACTTAGATAATTAGTGTTGATTAAGTTTTATATAGCTCATTTTAGGTGAAAAAAAACGTTTTGGGCCCCCAGTGACCCATGAGAGAAATTGTTTAAAATTTATATACTTATTTTTCCATGTCTACTTACACGGGAAATAAGATTTTCAATTTGTATAAATCTCGTATAAGAAAAAAAAACATTTTTGGGGCCCGGCCCCCATAAGTGTGTATTTCAAAATTCTTTTACACCGACTTTCGTCGTTAGAGGGTAATTAACAATTTCTCAAAGTTTCATGCTCCTACCTACATCGAAAATTGGAGAATTTGTGATTAGTCATTTTATAATATATGAAAAATTATAGTTGGGTCCCCGGCCCCGCATGAGCGAGATTTTTAAAATTCTTTTTCGTTAATTTTCGTTTCGAGAGAGTAACCAACAACTTCCCAAAATTTCATGCTTCTACCTATACGGGAAGCCAGTCAGGGTTTCCCTTTTATTAGTATAGATAAATAGTTTAAAGTTTTGAGTTTTGAAAAATACATATGCCTTAAGATAGATCTTTTATTTCTTTTATTAATTTTCTATTTATTTTCTTTTATTTCGTTTAAAAGCTAGACTTTCTCATAGCTTTTATCCTTGGACACAGTAATAAACGTCCAGGATTTCACCGCCACTGGGAAAGTGCCACCCGGGACATTTGTTCCGTCTCCCCCCCCCTCGCTACGCCACTATGTCTATTACATATTACCCACTGTAGAGGGTTAATGGAATCACGAACTTCCATCTCCATTTTGTAGCGTAGTAATACGTCAGAATAGCTGTCGTCATTTATCAACAATTTAAACATTCCCGTCAGTCCATAATTTAAAATCAAGATGATCTTGTAATCGGCAGGAAATTTATTTTTTATCGACCGCTGTTTTTATTATTTATTTTTCTACTTCGATATTTTGTAAGAGATGCGATAATTAAACGTTAATATTGTCAGACTTAATATGTATTTGTGTTATATACATACATATATAATGTATATAAATGTACATATTAAAAATAATATNTATATATATATATATACGTGCCCGGAGGGACATGTTCTCATTTGGGGGCCAGGGTGGCTTGCTCTCCTAGTCCCCCATCATCTTGGCCAATGACTGTTGAGTTCCTAACCACAAGTTTTTAAATTGTTAAAATTTTAGAACCGTTGCGGGTACGGGTAGGTGCTGCAACGTAATAGGGACGATTTCTTTGATATAGATAAAGATTCTGGAAAATCACATGATGGGCAACGGAAAATGTGTAGAACGCTACAACAACTTAGTATTAGGTGATCACGTTAAGATGCCTGGATATTCTCGAATGCATACATGTGAGTATGTGCTAAACAGTTGATACATGTCAACTGATTAATCAAAATGAGAGCTCTACGCTGACCCACGCCATAGCGCAGGGAGTAGTCAATTGTGACTGTTGGGAATGTGGGGCAGGCGCAGCCATAGCGTGGCCAGTGGTCCTTAAATACTTGACCCAAGTCTTTCAGCAGTCTCCCTCTCTCAGAAAATTCAAAGTCACAGTTCACCAGGTCTGAGGTGTTGACTGTTAATAGAGATGAGCCTAGCTGAGAAGTCTGTTTTCAGGTTTGAGCAGTACTTAGAATATTTAAAATGTATTTTGTATAGCTGAAATGAATTTTGTATCTGCTACTATTTAATGCTTTATTACGTATGTGCATTATTGTTTGATATGTTGATTGATATGTTAATTAATATGTTTATGTGATGTGTATGTTATCAATAGTTAAATAAGATATTCAATATTATTATTTCGGCTAGTCAAGAAGGAGTCGTAGTTAAGTTGTTAGTAAAGTTTAATAAAATTGTTAGCAAAGTAAGGTAGTAATAATCTAGTAGGTTACGCGAAAATACTACTAGGCTGAGGTATTAGAGAAGCATCCTAGGCAGAAGACGCGCTGGTGTTATGAGGAAGGGACAATGTGGCATTGCCTGACACGTGAGTACCCTTGATGTCGAGGATCCTTGCTGCAAATTAACCGAGCTGCCAATTATCCTGCCCAGCTGAGAGATTGACCCCATAACTGAACGAGGTAGAGAATCCCGCCTGGCGGGAAGAGCATAGAAGTACAAGCTTCTATCCTGCAGCTCCACCCATTTCAGATGCGAAGTGGGAGTCGATATTTGTATTGTTTATGTTTGGATTTACGAATATCGTATGCTTTTTCTCCTTAATATCTTCGTTGTTTATATATGGATGAATCCACACTTAGTATCATATCAGCCGAATATGTCGACCGTGACGTCACGGTGCTACCGGTTGCTGGAAAAGAGAGTTCTATAAATTCTTAAAGGATTTGTAACAATGGAAGGATTTAGGGTTTGGATTAGGTATAGCTATAGAATTTTAATTTCAAAGCTTTTTATAAGACATGACGAAAAAACAAAGATGGCCGCTGGTAATGATCGCTACGTCACGGTCGCAATACTTTGTTTTAACAGTATAATTTCAAAAATGTTACCATTTTTAATTGATAATAATAAGATTTTAAAAAGTAATAGTATATTTTAAAAATTTAATAAATTAATAATACTAAAAAAGTGATATTTTTTAAATTAATATCACGATAGGGCTATAGTAGCTCGAAGTATATAATTGAATTTGTTTCACAGCAAAATTCAAATAACTATTGAATCATAAACATAAATAGTACTAGGGTTATTTTTAATTTTTAGACCAGCTAAAACGTTTAATTTTGCAGTTTACGCTTAATGTGTATAGTATAATTGCCTTTAAATCATATTTGTTTTGGAGCAATATATAATATATATGGAAATATAAATATATAAATCTCATGTAGAATCTACCTGTATAATAAGCATATGATACTCATCTTATGAAATATATATACAATTTTACATATTTAAGCGTGTAATTTGATAAAATGTAATTCAATAAGTTATCCATATCGAGCATAATTAGTATTATAGTATAAACATTACGAAATATTGTTATAAGACTAAAAAAGATTATTATTATTTTTAAAATTCTTGTAACTTACATTCAGTTATATCCATACAGATATATGAAATTAAGTTACTGCACGGAACGTCATTTAATTGCATCCCATGAAATAATGACACACAATCTTCATCTTCAAGTCCATAGTTTCGATTGTTAGGCTCGTTCTCATGCCATGCATTTGATGTCTTGTCTACCAGCTGGTTATCTTTTATCCAAATGTGGGTGCCCTCTACTGCCAAATCATTTGCACCAACCCATGCTATGTTTAAGAAGTTATACAATTTAACATCTAAATAAATTGGTTAAGTCATTGAATCTCAAATGCATACATTCGTTGCTTATTGTTAAAACTCATCTGATATTCTAAATTAAAACTTTAAAAAGAAATAGAAAATAAAAAAGAAACACGCCATTATTGAAACCAACGTTTCCCCCCCCCCCCTAACCCCTCATCATTACCACATATATGTGTTCAATTATTTCAATAATATTTAAAGAAAATTTCAATAAAAATATTACATGCGAATAAATTTATTTGTGTAATATCTTGAGTACACAAAATTACTTCGTAAACTAGTATTACGGAATATATAACTGTAAATACATTGTTTTTTTTACCATTGAAATCTTTTGGTTGGTTCCAGAAAAGTTTCTTAATATGTTCTCTTGAATTAACTGAAGCCAGAACTAATCCTTGCTCCTCACAACGAAGCTAAAAAATAAATTAAATTAACTATTTAAAGAAAACTATACTTTTTAATAGCATTAGATTTGTTCAAATGTTTTAAAACACTTCCTGACATACTCGTATTGTTCTTTAAATAGCTGTGGAATTTATTCGTAACATAGCTATTAGATGCAATGTTATAATCAAATTTTGTTAGAGAAGTTTTACTTGTTATAGATAAATATATTTTAAAAATATAGTTATTTTCTAGATATACCACATTAATTTAACTATTTTCTGTTTAGGCATTTTTTAAAAAAAGGTAAGGAGCTTTCAAAATGAAAGAGGTGAAGGTAAATGAAAATCGTACACTATTGTATGATATTCTAAAAATCCTTATTGATCTACTTTATCCTACATTCTTAATCATTTTTTCAAATATCAATATATACATCAGCAAGAAGAGCCTATCGATATTCAATTTGTTTTTAAAATCGTTTATTAGTGCGTGATTTAGAAAATAAAATAATGGCTTAAAATGTAACGCAAAGCTGTTGAACAACTTCATTAGCTGATCGGTATTTTCTTGATTGAACAATATAGCCAAATGACATTGCATACATTTATTTCCAATAGCATTAGAAATGTTTACATTTTCCGTCTCTTCTTAATCTATTTTCTCTTTACTTTTTGCATGTACATAATACTTACCAAAATGATAAAAATGTCTATTGGTATTGATATTGGGTCAATTTTAAATTGATTCCTATTTCACGGCCTTGGTAAAACTAAATCACTAAATTAAAACAAGCTCAGCTAAGTAACTACCTAGAAATACACTTGTTCTATGAAATTCATAAACAGTGTGTGATTATATGTGTGTGTGTATGTTTGTATTTATGTGAGTGTATTTTTTATTACCCATTTAAATTTAATTTGAATACCTTAGCTTGAAACCAATTCTCGGGACCTTCGAAAAAATGATAACATGTTCCATCAACATCTTTTTTACCGTATCCTGAACATGTTGTGGAAGACTTTGTTTCTATCAAAAGAAACATATTTTAAAATTATAAAAATCGCATACCATAAGAAATGTAGGAAGAAAAATCACGACAACTCAATTATAAATACATATAAAATACCTATTTCTTATCGCGAAAATGCAAACATTTATATGTAATGTTTTTTTTTCTCTAAAAGAAGTTTTTAAATTACACTATTCATGAAACAATACATGTTATAAGAAACACACGCTTTAAATTAAACTAAAAGTGATTAATCAATTATATAAATATATCATTTTAAAATGGATAGTTTGATTTTCTTACCTATCTTAATAACACAAATACAAAACAATATGGAAGAAATATTATAAGCATAATGTAGACTAAATTTTACTGGATCCATGATGAAAAGATTTCCGTATCTGATTATTTTATACACAAAATATCAGTTTTACCACTCAAAATTGAAGGAATATTTGATAACGTTTAAGTTAAAATAACCTATCCCCAAAGAAGCAAACAAAGTTTACGAAGAAAAGCGGGCGCAAACTACAATTAACGTAAAATAGGAACTGATCGTAAAACAACGGTATAGCAATTTCAATCACACGTACACACAAACACGCCTATTCACACGCTCACACAAACACATGTCTTAACACCCACTCACAATCGTTTACACACACGAGCCCCCTCCCCCACACACACACAATTATTCACGTTGTCACAAAATTGTTCTAAGTATTACATGTGGGACCATTTAAGTGTCTGCCATGAGTGCTTTTCTTTGTCTGACGTTAGAGATAAGTGATGAGTAAGTACTAGAAAGAAACATTTTAAAAAGACAATAATCTTTACTGTAATATCTTGAGAAAGAAAATTCGGGAGTCGCTTTTGATTCTCAAATTTTCAATTCGTCAAGAAGACTTTTATGTGTAAATTAACTAATTTCTTCAAAGCCCTACGGAATCGCAGCCTACCTTATTTCAGCTAATGTTTACTGTGAAAATATTTATAATATTGTGGGGGAATCCCTTTCAACATGTGTTACCTTCTGTGTTTCGTATATACCTACCCGAGCTTGGTGATGTCTCAACCACACCTAACAAAAATAAGTTTAGATGAATCAATGCTGGTACAAGGGCAAACTAATGAACTATATACAATTAAGGATCTTAAAACGATGTTTTAACGAAGATACCACAAGTTTGTGTCTACAAAAATAGAGATAAGTTATGTAACCTTCATTATCTATAGTAGTTGTGGAATGCTTCCCAGTCTACCTATTTAGTTGAGCAAGGCTTCAACACCGTTCTGGTTTACATAAAAGAATTAATATAATTTAGGGGAATATTTCGTTATAGTCCGACAATATTTCTTTGTGCATCCACGTTACCTCAGTTCCATTTGGATGAATGTTCCCTTCGGCTCGTTACTTTGTCATTTAGACTCGCTCATCACGTGAACCAAATAATGTCAACGCACTTGTCTTTTTGCGTAGTTGGCTAGAAGAGGACACATAAAGGAGATATCCGGAAGCTATTTAGATTTTCAACAAGAACGTTTAATAAGTGTTACTTAGGACAGAATACATTTTAATTTTTGAATTTAATCGAAATTAATTTTTAATTATTCATTATTTTTTCAAAATTTAGCGATTTATTTTAAGTTAATAGTCAATAGCCCAATATTGTATATATATATATATATATACATATATATATAATTTTTTTTTTAAATAATGAAGAAAGGAAAAAAAATATGTGTGAATAAATCATTTTGTTTTTTTAGTACATTGGTGTATTTTTTTTTACAATCCATTTTAAAAAGTAAGCCAATCGTTAAATTAAAGTGGAGCATGTGCTCACGATGTGTTAACAATAGCTTGTCTAAAGGCTTTGTCACATTTCCAGTCTTCAAAATCGTGCAGGAAATTATCCACTAAACTGTTAAAAGGGATTTTTCAATATCCACATACTTTATAACGAATGGATTGCGATTAGCTAACATCTTTTTCCTGTTAACATATCTATAATGGTATCTCTTTGTTTATTGTGATAGTTACTGAGGCTAATGATAGGCTCATGGCCTTTGGTGTTTGCTTGACTTAACGTGTGATGATTGTTGAAAATAATGGACTTGATTTATCAGTATAGGTCGTGCAATATCGTTGTATTGATTTTATATTAATAAATGCAGAGTTCAGGTTCACAACTGCAGAAAAGACCAATAATTTTATCCATGTGTCCCTTTGGGAGTCAGTTAGCTGACGGGGTCTCCCGGGTAGACCCATGAAAAACACTACACTTAGGGCTATCGATCTCTTCCACGTGTAGGATCTGAGCTGGGATTACTTTAAAGGAATGTCAAGAATTGAGGGATATTGTGCTCAAGTGCAATATCATACAAAAGTGGACTGCATAAAGCTATTTAATAAAGTGCAATATGAATTTTTAACGCAAAGAATCTAACAAAAATACACCCTGCTGGAAGGCTAGGCAATGCTCAAATCAATTTCTGAACGAGTTCTATGAGCAGAAGATTCTAAATTTAAGAAGCTACCCATTATATCGACGAAGTCGTGACAAGGAAACAATGATGCGAGGAGCTCTAATGAGCATTCGCTTCGTAGTGCTATACAACGTATATCTTACATACAAATACAACGCCTATATTAATGTCGAAGCATGCAGGACATTTTTATTCGTGTGGTGTTTCTCGCAGTAAAAAATATATCATATGACGTAATTGTTTTACTTATATTTTAGTTTTTGGAAAAGGAACAATGTCAAGAGAGAAATTGAGGATATGTACTTATAAAATATTCTTGGTATATTTTATATAGTTTAATATTTCATATATATCAAAACAAGGATTAGATTTTTGGGTTTTTTCTAAAAAAAAAAAAAAATTTGCCTGCGTAGGCACACTATAATCCAATAGATTTTAATATAACATAATGATTTTGCTATATTATATCACAAAATTTGAGTGCCATGAAATTGCAGCGACTTAAATGAATTCGTGAAATAATGACTCCTAACGTAACTTGATCTATATAAGCGTTTTAAAAATAAAATATAATTGAAATTAATCACTTTTTTTTTTTTAAAAATCGGTGCCAGACATAACAAAAATAAATTGAACATAACGCCGAAAACAGTTCGTGAACTGGCGTATTTTAAGCACCAACATGGATATGATGACTTACGCATTAGTACTTCCTTAAGGAGAAGCAGAATGCAACTGAATTGGGAGTGCTAAGCATACCCAAGCGTAATTGAAAATCGTTTCAGTAACAAGATCAGCGTGCTTTAGTTCAAAGCCTCTGAGCTTACTTCAACCCTATTATAAGTGCCAGAGCTTACGCAGCAGTGGCTGGTGGATTCCTCTAGCCGCAGGTGGAATCCAACAATATCAAATACATTCGTTAGAATCAAAGACGTTTAAGAGCGGAACGATGTCAGGGTATTAACGATCATAATGCGAACATGGCTGAGAAACGCAAAATGGCATCGGATGTGTCAGTCATACATCCGTCATCTTTCGAAGGATCTCCACGAAACACGGGGCAGATATGCTGCTATGTAATGAGTATATTTTAAATTATTTTGTCATATTTGTCACGTGAAAATGTGCAGTGTGTCATGGTCAAAAGGAGGCCAAGGAAAAGGTCATGTGTGTGTGTTCACTGGTAGAACACGGGGAGAGAGAAATGAAGAGTTGAGAGACAGAGATGTAACTAGTAGAATCTAGAAGAATAAGAAACATTGTCGTATTTTGTAAAATAAGCGTACATATTTCCTACTGCATTATTAAAGAGCATTTTTCCTGGTCTTGATTTATTAAATTGAATTTTCGTGTGAAAGAGAAAACTGTTAAACAAGCCCACAAGGAAGCACAAATGAGGTCAATCACGAGAAATTGAGAAACGGGGACCTCGGCCTGTTACATTAAATTGGTGTCAGAACCGACCATCCTGTTACATTGGTGTCAGAAGTGGGCGCTTAGTGACAGAAGCGATACCCACGTTACATAAATTGTGACATTCATTGTTACATAGATTATCTAAAACAAATTTCTGTGGGATACTTATTAATAAAGTCAACAAGTGTACATTGTGCAATGTAAGTGATATTCAGTGACACCTAAAGTGAATACATTCAAAGTGGATTATTATGAAAAATTCACATCCATAGCGAAGGAATTTGGGTTGAGTGGCACAGAACTACGTAAATTCGTTTAAGAGAAAGTAAGAAAACCCCAAGTTAATGATAGAGAAGAAAGAAATGCAAGATTACAAGTAGAACAACTGAAAAATGAAAATCTGAAGTTACAGATTGATCTACAAAAAAGAGATAACAATCCAGGTAACAACACAAATGAAAGGTTAACACCAAACGAAACAATTAAAGTTAGGAAATATGATAGCAAAAAGGAAAAAAATAGATGTTTATTTGGACTACTTTGAATCAGTTATGCATATAAAAGAAGTAGAAGAAATACATTGGCCTACACAGCTTATGACAAAACTTACAGGTGAAGCGTTTGAGGCATATTACAGTATAGCAAAAAATGATAGGAACTTTTACAAAAATGTAAAAAAGGCCCTATTATTCCATTTTGGCAAATCTGAAAATGACTACAGAAGAGAATTTCATGAAATCAGAATACAAAGGGACAAAGACCCACAAATAATTGTACATGAAGCGCAAGTAAAACTGACAAAATGGCTAGAGCTGGCAGCCATAGACACCAACGATCACAGAGCCGTACTGGACATGGTGTTAATAGATGCATTTTTGGAGAACGCAACACCAGCGTTATTCATTTATTTAGCTGACAAGAAAATTCGAACACGGACTGAACTAACAAATTATTTAAGAATATTCAAGGACTCACATCCCGAAGTTGAAATGGACAAAAGACATGATTTCTTGGCAACAGTCCAAAACAACAAACCAGAAATCATTTGCTACTACTGCGGCAAGAGAGGTCACCTTGCAAGACACTGTTATTTCAACAAAGGACAGACTTCACCCAAGGTCAGTCCAACACGAAACAACATAGAAACAAATTATGGACAGGGTTAATTTGAAAGAAAAAACAAAAAATCTTGGATAGGAAGACATAATCACAATTTAAACTATAGAGACTATGATCAAAACAAAAAAATATGGAGAGGTGGATATGACTTTCATTCAAGAAACGGAAATTATAATGAAACATATAGAAAAAATGATGAACAAAACTAGGACAGTAGGAAAAAAATTAATCGAGAAGACACACGAGCCAGTGATACCGTGGCAGCTATTAATAGCCAAGGACGACTTAAATTTTATCCTGTGAATGTCAACAACAAAAAATGCATGTGTCTACGGGACTCGGGCTGCACAACAATTGTAGCACACAGCAAGATTGTAGAAAAAGAAATTTATGATGGCAAAACAGACAAACTAACGATGGGCGATGGTACAAAAATAGATTTCCCAACTGCTATAATCAACATCAACACACCCTGGTTTCATGGTGAAGTTAGAGCAAGAGTTCTAAAGGATGCAATTTGCGACCTAATTACAGGCAACATTGAAGGAGTTATTGATTATACAGATGAAATGTATAAAGAATGGCACGAAAAAAAAATTCAAATATGTGCTAGTTTACACACCATAGCCTGAATGAAAAGAAAGGAAGAAATAGAGACTGAAGTTGAAGACACCATACTCTTAGGAAATCAATGTACATCAAAACAAAACTTCAAGAAACCTCAAGGAGAAGGCAAAACAATACATGAAATACAAATGAAACTCAGCAAAGAAGAAATAAAAACAAAAAAATTAAAATCTAGTAATATTGTGAACACTACTGTTAATCATAGACATGGCAGAAGAGATTAATATTGGAATCACAGAAATAGTAATAATGAGTCTGAGACCATTAAAGTAAAATCATGCACAGTAGGAAGATTAATTGGTCGTAGAGGACACAGAATCAGAAACGTTGAAACAGACAGTAACTGTCAGATAACAATTTATCATGATTATGACTCTTCTAATCAAAGTTTTGTTAAACTATTTGGAAGCAAACATGCTATCTCAAAAGCCAAGCGACTTATTCCAGATGCTGAACTTGATATTGTCAACAGAAACACTGATGTTCGTGATTAGTAAAAAGTACTGAACCTTTAAGAGACTGATGAAGCATTGAAGAACTATTATTTTGAATTAATACCTATTGCAATGTTATTTTTATAACATAATTTTTCTGTGGATTAATTTTGTAATCAATGTTATACATTTTTTCAGCTAAGAGCAGATCAAATTACTTTGTATCGATAAAGGAACATTTGAGATCACCGCACATTATAAATTAAAGAATATATTTATATGTGTCGTAAAGTTGATTCAAAATAGCAATGAATTAAATATAATATAGTATGGACAAGCATAACTGATGATTATATGCATTAGTCAGATTTTAAAATAATTTTTGACTTGTTGTAAAAACAATGTTCATTGTGCATTTTATGCTTAATATTTCTAGCTATAAATAGACTGGAAAAACAAAAATAGTATTGGTGAGACAGCTGAAGCGTGAAAATCCATGAACGCCTCTGTAATGTTAAACTTTTGCTGTGAGTGTTAAAGACAAGGTTATTTTCAAATTGCTGTGTAATTTTTTTGTTATGACCCAAAAATGTTTTTGGCAAAATTTTTTTTTTTGAAGGAGGGGGGTGGATGTCACGTGAAAATGCGCGGTGTGTCATGGTCAAAAGGAGGCCAAGGAAAAGGTGATGTTTGTGTGTTCACTGGTAGAAAACGGGGAGTGGGAAATGAAGAATTGAGAGACAGAGATTTAACTAGTAGAATCTAGAATAATAAGAAACATTGTCGTATTCTGTAAAATACGTGTACATATTTCCTACTGCATTATTAAAGAGCATTTTTCCTGGACTTGATTTATTAAATTGAATTATCGTGTGAAAGAGAAAACTGCTAAACAAGCCCACAAGGAAGCACAAATGAGGTCAATCACGAGAAAGTGAGAAACGGGGACCTCGGCCTGTTACATTAAATTGGTGTCAGAACCGACCATCCTGTTACAATATTTACCCGCAAGAGATCACCAGCAAATTCAGACCCAAAAAATTAACTCAGATCGAAAACTTGGTAGCGCGTAAGCTGAAGCTAAAACTTGTTCACTCAATAAGGACATCAATTGTGCGAGACATTTTGGTGAAACAAAGGCATTTGTCTACAATGTTGAATTTCAAACGTGAGGGATACCCCATACACACATCTTGGTGACATTGAAAGAAGAGTTTAAGTAACAATTTCAGAAAGGATATATCAATTTATCTGTGCTGAGATTCCATAGGGAGTGTCAATAATTGCGAGATATTGTGCAAAAATTCAACATGCATGGTCCATCCGGCGAATGTCACAAGAATGCTCCAAAGGAATTTCATAAGCAGAAGTTACCACATGTAAGTCACTACAAATTAATTGACGATGCCGTGACACGCAAGTAATGGTGCGAGTAGCTGAAATGGAAAATCATTTTGTGGTGACGCAAACTCAATATTTTACATACAAATACAACACCCATATAATTATGGAAGCTGCATGTCATTGTTATTTGTAAAGTGCATACATAGACAATATAAAAGCCCAGGTAAATCAATCACTTTCTCTGTAATGCTGAGGCACTTCGTACAACAGTCCTTGGCAGTTTAAAAACGTGTGGTGTGTCTCACTGCAAACAATATTATATGACCTCATTTTTTTAGCGTAAATATGAACTTTGGAAAAGGGAACGATGTAAAAAGAGTATTTGATGATTTAAATGAGAAACAACTGTTTATACATTTCAAGAAGTTTTATTCGTATTTAAAAAAGAAGAGCAAATTATTTGGGATACTGACACAAAAAGTCGCTGCCATAGGCGCCCTACAAACCCTAGAGTATAATATCATATTACCGTGAAAAAGACAGGTTGATAATCGTTATCAGATAGAGTATTAGTTTGTTAGAAAAGAAACTCGTTAGACCGGAATTTTATTTAAGTAAAGAATAACTTGTGGGGCGCGGTGGTCTACGTTGTAGCGAGCTGGACTACCGAACCGCAACAAGAACCCGTGTCGCGGGTTCGAAACCGCGGATCTGGCAAGGCTCGCGGGCATTGTGCTAACCACACAATCCCATGCTCGTTTGTGGTCAATGAAACTTGTGAACGCTACTTCACTTGCTCCCATGGACCTTCATGGTCTCTAAGGGATATAAAATTATTAAATTAAAAAAGTATAACTTAATAAGACCCTTTGATTTCGTTTTAATACCCTACTGAACGAAACTGATATGCAAGCTAATACAAAGAAAGCCTTTATATACTGAAGGGAAACACATCTCTTTATTAATAGTAGGCATACTTTTAATATGAATAACTATGTCACAAAACACCATGGACAATCAAAGCTGAGAAAAAACATACTTTTTTTTAATTATTTTTTTTTAAATTTTAAATGACACTTTGGGGTACTGAGTATGATTCATTTTTAAAAAACGTTTTGAATATGCAGCACGTCACTTCGTTGTGTCATAGCTCGTTAATTGATGGCTAAAATTTGCAGGTTTCAAATAGTTGAATTAGAAATACTACGTTGAGTTAAACAACTCAGACAGGCGGCATGGACTTAACATTTAGTCCAATTATTACCTGGGGTCGTGAATATATGACGTCACGCGTTTTTGTCCAATTGACCCTGCCCCTCTTTTTGTCACGAGTAATCCCAAAAGAAAACTTAGACACTCCTCCCATATGACGCCACAAACCTCTGCGCGCCGACAGCTGTCTTTTCTCGTTGAAATTGATCATTTTTTCAAATAAGGTTTTCTGTGATTTAAGCATAATGTTGAGTACCTCTAGACACCAGATTAAGAACTGTTACAATTTTAGAACCAATGCGGGTAGGGGCTATTTGTAACAGGGACGCTGTCCTTGAGATAGACACACATTCTTGAAAGTCTGATGATTGGCTATGTAAAATTTATGGAGGCTATAACAACTTAGTAAGATGTGATAAAATGTAAGATGCCTGAATATTCTCGAATGAATGCACGTGCTAAAGAGTTGGCACATGATAACTGACTAATCGAAATAAGAGTTGCACGCAGACCAACGCAATATCCTTGGTTAGTTGCCAATTTTAACTTATAGGATTGTAGGGCAGACGCAACCATAGCATGCCCAGTGGTCCTTAAATACCGGACTCTAACCTTTCAGCAGTCTCTTTCTTAAAAGATTCACAGTGCACCAGGTGTGAGCTGTTAACCGTTGAATAGAGTTGAGCTTAGCTGAGAAGTCTGTTGTCAGGTTTGACCAGTACTTAGAATAGTTAAAATGTATTTTCTTTTTGTTACTATTTAATGCTTTTATTTTTATACGCATCGTTAATTGATATGTTTATAACTATTAATAATTAATTAAGATATTCACTGTTATTGTTTTCAGCTAGTAAGGTAAGGAATAAAGTGGTTGCCAAGTAATGCTAATAGTAAACTAGTACTAGTAAGATTAAACTAGTTAAGTAAATTATTAGTAAAGTAAAGCGAGGTGGTAGTAAAGCTAATAGTTTAGACGAAGAGACCAGTAAGCTAACGTATTGAGGAGCATCCCAGGCAGAAGACGCGCTGGTGATGCGAGGAAGGGACAAGGTGGCCTTGCCTCACACGTTAGAACCCTTGCTGACGATGGTCAACGCTGCGAATTAACCAAGCTGTCCATCATTTCACGTAACTGACCGTGGGGGGAGATAGAGCAACGCCTGACTGGAGAAGCATAGAAGTCCCAGCCATTATCCTGTCGCTCCGCCCATTTCAGATGGGAAATTTGGAAGTCGATATTTGTATTGTTTATTCACGAGTTCCGTATGTTTATATCTTAATATTATATTTGTAAATATACTGTATTAAATATTTTCTCTGTTGTTTATAAAGAGGCGTTTTGGGTTATTATTTATAAGTGATTAATTATTGAAGTGAAGTACTAGTTTAGGCTAGTACTGATTGTTCATATTTGTACTTTGGGGGCTAGAGCCAAATTAATATTATTACAGAAATTATAGCTTTTTACCCTAGACAATAAGTCATATAGGTGAATGGTGTCTATATACCCTATAGCCCAGTCCTCAACATCTGGGGGCTCAGCATTTTGTAAGCATCTAGAATTCAACATTGGGGAGCTCGTTGCTCTTAACACGTAAAGCTGGCCCCCCTATGGCAGATTAAGTTGGGCGGCTAAACGGACAATAGCCAGGGGCCCCCCAAGGTTTAGCCAAATTTTTGGCCCAAAATTTGCTTATATTTTATAATAAAAATGTACAAATGTTTTCACGAACCCTTTAAAAATATACGGAATTTAAATCTGATCTATTAAACTAATCGCTCTTCAGATCAGGGAGTCTTAATAATCGAACAACTTTATTTGAATTGCTCACTATGAGAACGTATCCCAAATATTTGTTATATTTCTACAATTTTCATTCTCTGATAAGCTCTGTTGACTTCTGGCCATGTGGAAGAATTTGGGCTTGTATTGCAAACGATGTCGGGACCGAATCTCTTTGATCAAAAAATGTATTTCTAGATTTTCTTTACACACTCATTTTTAACATATCTATCTATCTATCTATCTATCTATCTATCTATCTATCTATCTATCTATCTATCTATCTATCTATCTATCTATCTATGTTTGTATGTATGTATGTATGTATGTATGTATGTATGTATGTATGTATGTATGTATGTATGTATCTATTTGTCTATCTATCTATCTATCTATCTATCTATCTATCTATCTATCTATCTATCTATCTATCTATTATCTATCTATCTATCTATCTATCTATCTATCTATCTATCTATCTATCTATCTATCTATCTATCTATCTATGTATCTATCTATCTAATATAATATATCTATCTATCTATCTATCTATCTATCTATATATCTATCTATATATCTACCTATCTATCTATCTATCTATCTATCTATCTATCTATCTGTCTATCCATCTATCTATCTATCTATCTATCTATCTATCTATCTTTACATCCATGCGTCTTTTTATATAGCTCATTTAAAGAAAAAACCTATATTTAGGCAATCGTCCCCCTGGTGAGAAAGGATTATATATTTTTTTTATTCTTACCATCGCGGGAGTGTAGTCAACAACTTCCCAAAATTTCAAGCTCCCACCCACACGAAAGATTAGAGAATTAGTGTTGATTTAGATTTATATAGCCCATTTTAGGTGCGGTGGGCCGGAAGTTTTAGGGCCCCCGGCCACACATGAGTGGAAATTTTTAAAATTTATAAAAATATTTTCCTTATTACCCTCGCGGGCTGTTACTAGACAACTACAGAATGCTTTATAATTTTACCTACACATAAAATGTGAGAAACAGAAATTTTCTTTTTTTAATGGCTCATTTACAAAAACTTTAATTTGGCCCCAAGTAAGGGATATTTTAAATATATTTTCACCTGCAACAATGGTGGAAAAGTATTTAACAACCCCCCCCCCCAACGTTGCACGCCTTTACCCATTCGGTAAAAAAAAGAATTATAGATTTTTAATTTTTATATAGCTTATATAAGAGAATATAAACTTTTTGAGACCCTGGCCCCCATGAGTGTGTATTTCAAAATTCTTTTACACCAACTTTCGTTTTGAGAGTGTACTTAACAATTTTCATGTTCCTACCAACACGGAACATTGGAGAATTAGTGATGAATCAGTGAGTCAGTCAGTCAGTCAGGGCTTTCTTTTTTATTAGTATAGATAATTAAAATTTAACATAAAACACCGTGACGTCACGCATGGCGGGACACCCCTTCTCCCTGTCACACTTTCTCATTCCCCCTCACCCCCCTGGAACGTTACTTACTTAATAGACGGCCCCGGTAGGGATTGGATTTTAAATCAGAATGGTTAAAAACAACATTTTGAAAAGTAAGTTGATAGATTTGAAAAGAAAACTGATATTTGCGTGCATAATACGAAGCATGCAATGACAGATATTGTATTGTGTTCATAAAATTAACGGAATTTTTCTTACTCCAGTGCATAATTTTAACATAAACTATTTTCTTCTTAGAAAGACCTAAATGTGCAATATATATAAGGATGTTTTACAAGATATAACTATAATTTTGTTTTTTTTTTGGTATTGTTTTGCCCTGTAATGAAATGAACATCCCTATATTTATGTCTCATATATAAACGAGAAATAGTCAAAAACGTGTTTTTTAAAACTTTTTTGGGCTATTAGAATAGCATATTTAACATGTTATAGGATTGGAAGGCCGTCAAAAATTTTTTTTAAAAAATATATTTATTTATTTATTATGTTTATTATTTATCTTTTTTTTAAATTATTTTTTTGTCGTTGTCAAATAAGTTTTCAATGTATTCTGAACATCTGCATAGCATGCTCTTGTATGTTGCAGATTATTTCCTGTTTTTTAAGTCTTAATATCTTTTGATATGTTTTATTAATATCTATTAATATCTTTTACACTTATATTTGGTTTAAGACCTAAGGGGGATAGAATGGGTTTCCGCTGGGGTCACATTTTAAAACTTAAATGAACAATATTTTGCTATAATTTGAGAAATTTCAGACTTGTATCTCACAGAAAACGGGATCCCATCATGTATTTGATTTTTCCCTTGGTGCTCCTGGAAACTGACTCCATGCAAAGTCGTTGCTACACATATGATGATATGACTGATGTTATTTTCTGAAATAGCAATCATTTGATAATTTACCCATAACCATCAGAAATTCTATAGATTGCCCAGGTATTCCATAGAATGCCTGTATTGCATACATTGCCTGTAACCAGGATATATATATCCACTTACCTAAAAAGTCAAATTGGAAAGTGTGTAGAATCACTTTAGTTTCGTTTATTGAATAAATGTAAGCCAAAGTCATTCCATTATTTTCACAATTGTCCTGTGAATTATTAGTTTTGAAAATTTAATATTGCTTTTCATTTTCACATAATTTATATATAAATTTATACCTACATAATTATTTAAATAAACATATATGTATATAAGGTTATATATATATATATATATATATAGATATACGTATTAGTATTTGTGTATGAATTATTTACATTGTAAGAGAGTAAGTATTAATTAAAGCAAATAAATGAAGAAAGAAAATGCATTGTTTTTAATTAAGATATTCACAATAAATGTTACAAATA
>MUZC01002301.1:1224784-1239328 GCA_002072015.1 Radix auricularia | reverse complement strand
AAAAAATTCACACTTATGTGGTGCCGGGGGCCCAAATGTACTTTTTCTTAAGTGGGCTATATTAACAAAATGTAGACAACGAAATACAATCATGTCTCAAGAAAGATCAGGTTTCTGATTATGTGGAAGCATGTACTCCTCCAAAAATGGATGAGTGCAAGCCCGCAGTGGTAACAGGTGATAAAAATATTTAAGTTATCACTCACTGGAAGCCGGTGGCCCAAATGCAGTTCTTTTTTTTAAATAAAATAATATATGCTATATAAATACTGAAAAATCCCCTATTCGACTATTTCCCGTGAAGGTAGAGGAATGAAACTTTGGGAAGTTACTAATTACACTCTCCTAACGCTAATTTGCAAAATAGAATTTTAAACGTCCCTCTCATTGGGAGCCGGGGGTCCAAAGATAGTTTTTTCTAATATTAAAATCTCACTCATCATTAATTCTCAAATTTACCGTGTAGGTGAAATCATGAAACTTTTGGAAATTCTTGAGCATACTCTCCCGACAATAATGGCAATCGTTCCATAAATTCTAAATCTAGCGGCCGGGGGCCCAAAAGCGTTTTTCCTCCGTTATTTGAGGTATATAAAATTAAAAATAACTAATTATCCTATTTCCCGACTAGGCAGAAGCATGAAATTTTAGGATATTGTTTAGTACATTACCCAAATTATAACAGGTGAAAATATATTTTTATTAATACTTTCTGGGGTCCAGGGGCCCAAATGTTTTTTCCCTATATGAGCTATATAAAAATTGAAAATCACAAATTCTCCTATTTCCCGTGTAGATAGAAGCATGAAAGTTTGGCAAGTTGTTAAGCACACTCTACCGACGCTAATTCCCAAAAAAAAAATTTTTTTTGAATCCCACTCTTGGGGGCTAGGGGCAACAATGTAGTTTTTTCTTATATTAAAAGCCGTCTTATCTCTAATTCTCAAATTTACCGTATACGTAAAAATGAAACTTTTGGAAGTTATTGAGCACACACCCTCCCAACAAAATGGAGAAAAAATATTTTAAAATTCTCATTCAGGGTGGGGCTTGTGTTCCCACATGCATTTTTTTCCTTAAATGGGCTGTGTTTCACATCTCCAATGGTAATATGGTGAAAACATATTTAAATTATCTCTCTAAGGGAGCCGGGGCCCAATGTAGTTTTCTTCGTTATATTAGCGATACAAAAAGTGAAAATTACTAATTCTCCTATTTCCCGTTTAGGTAGAAGCATGATACTTTGGGAAGTTGAGAAATACATAACTGCCATGGTAATATAAAGTGGTTTTTTACTCATATAAGTTATAAAAAAAATGAAAATCTTTAATTCTACTATTTTGAATAATGGGAATTCGGAAAGTGTTAATTACACTACCACGACTGTGCAGTCTTAACTGGTGTGCCAGAGTCTTGTGATTGATGGTATAGAATTGCAGACACTTTGCTTTTTCTAATAGGCAATAGTATTTGACCTGCTTTAAGATAAATGTACCCTTTTACTTCATGCAAATAAACAGTATATTACGCTTCAACATAAAATCTCATTTAAAACCCGTGCGAAGCCGGGTACTTGCCTCTAGTATATATATAAGACGCATTTGTTGTCCGTATGTCTGTGTGTCTGTCTGTCTGTCTGTTCCCTAATAACTCAAGGTCCAGACAACCCAGTAAAGTGAAATTTAGTAAACGTACACACAATTATATGGGGAAGGTTCTTAAATAGGTTTCGTTCCATAAATTCACACTCAGGGGCGCCGGGGGGCCAACAACTTTTTTTCCTTATTTGAGCTATATAAAAAATGAAAATCAACAATTTTTCTATTTCTCCAGGAGGCAGAAGCATGAAATTTTAGGAAATTGTTTAGTACACTTCTGCAATGGAAACGGGCAAAAATATATTTTAATTACCTCTTTCTGGGGGCTTGGGGCCCAAATTTAGTTTTTTCTATTTTATGAACTATATATAAAAACTGAAAATCACTAACTATCCTATTTTACGGATAGATAGAAGCATGAAACTTTGGCAAGTTGTTAAGTACGCTAAAGCGACGATATTTTGAAATAAAAAATTTTAACTTCCCACTCAGGGGGAGCCGGGGGCCCAAATGTAGTTTTATTTACTTATATACCCTTTATAAATACTGAAAATCACTCATTCTACTATTTCCCGTGTAGGTAGAAGAATGAACCTTTGGGAAGTTGTTAAGTACACTCTCCTAACGCTAATTTGCAAAAAAAAAAGAATTTTAATCTCCCCACTCAATGGGGGCCGGGGGCCCAAATGTAGTTTTTTCGTATATTAAAAACTCACTCATCACTAATTCTCAAATTTACCGTGTAGGTAAAATCATTATAATTTTTGGAAATTCTTGAGCATACTCTCACGACAATAATTGCACAATAATGGCAATCTTTCCATAAATTCCCACTCATGGGGGCCGGGGGCCCAAAAGCGTTTTTCTCCCGTTATTTGAGTAATATAAAATTGAAAATAACTAATTCTCATATTTACCGAGTAGGAGAAACATGAAATTTTAGGAAATTGTTTAGTACATTTCATTTATTTATAACAGGCGAAGATATATTTAAATTATCACTTTCTGGGGTCCAGGGGCCCAAATTTGTTTTTTCTCCTTATAGGAGCAATATAAAAATTGAAAATCACTAATTCTTCTATTTCTCATGTAGGTAGAAGAGAGAAAGTTTGGGAAGTTGTTAAGTACACTCTCCTAACGTTAATTTGCGAAAAAGAATTTCAAACTTCTCACTCATTGGGGGCCGGGGGCCCAAATGTAGTTTTTTCTTATGTTAGAAACAAACTCATCACTAATTCTCCAATGTACCGTGTCGTAAAAACATGAAACTTTTGGAAATTACTCTCCTGGCAATAATGGCAAAAAATAAATAAATAAAATTATCACCTATGTGGTGCCGGGGGCCAAAATGTACTTTTTCTTAAGCGGGCTATATTAAATAAATGTAGACAACAAAATACAATCACGTCTCACGAAAGATCAGAATTCTGATTTGGTGGAATTATACACCCTACGGAAATTGTTGAGTTTTAACCCCGTAGTGGCAACAGGTGAAATAATATTTAAATTATCACTTACTGGGAGCCCGGGGCCCAAATGTAGTTTTTTTTTTCTTATATATGCTATATAAATACTTAAAATCCCCTATTCGACTATTTCCCGTGTAGGTAGAAAAATGAAACTTTGGGAAGTTGTTAAGTACACTCTCCTAACGCAAATTTGCAAAATAGAATTTTAAACTTCCCACTCAGTGGGCACTGGGGGCCCAAATTTAGTTTTTTCTTATAATAAAACTCACTCATCACTAATCCTCAAATTTACCGTGTTGGTAAAATGATGAAAATTTTGGAAATTCTTGAGCATACTGTCCCGACAATAATGACAATCGTTCCATAAATTCCCACTCATGGAGGACGGGGGCCCAAAAACGTCCCCCCCCCCCCGTTTAATCAGGTATATAAAATTGAAAATTACTAATTCTCTTATTTTCCGAGTAGGCAGATTTTAGGATATTGTTTAGTACATTACCCAAAATATAACAGGCGAAAATATATTTCAATTATTACTTTCTGGGGTCCAGGGGCCCAAATATTGAAAATCACCCAATTCTGCTATTTCCCGTGTAGGTAGAAGCATGAAAATTTGAAAGGTTTTTAAGTATACACTACCGACGCTAATTTGCAACAAAGAATTTTAAAAATCACACTCTTGGGGGCTAGGGGCCCAAATGTAGTTTTTTTCTTTTATTAAAAACCGTCTTATCTCTAATTCTCAAGTTTACCGAATACGTAAAGACATGAAACTTTCAAAAGTTATTGAGCACACTCTCCCAACAAAAATGGAGAAAAATTGATTTAAAATTCTCATTCAGGGTGGGACTGGTGTTCTCACATGTATTTTTGACCTGCTTTAAGATAAATGTACCGATTTACTTCATGCAAATAAACAGTATAGTATGCTTCTACAGAAAACCTCATTTAAAACCCGTGAGAAGCCGGGTACTTGCCTCTAGTATTATATATATAAGACGCATTTGTTGTGTGTGTGTGTGTCTGTCTGTCTGTCTGTTCCCTAATAACTCAAGATCCAGACAACCCAGTCAAGTGAAATTTAGTAAACGTACACACAATTTTATGGGGAAGGTTCTTAAATAGGTTTCGTTCCATAAATTCACACTCAGGGGCGCCGGGGGGGCCAACAACTTTTTTTCCTTATTTGAGCTATATAAATAATGAAAATCAACAATTTTTCTATTTCTCGAGGAGGCAGAAGCATGAAATTTTAGGAAATTGTTTAGTACACTTCTGCAATGGCAACGGGCAAAAATATATTTTAATTACCTCTTTCTGGGGGCTGGGGGCCGAAAATTAGTTTTTTCCCAAATATGAACTATATATAAAAACTGAAAATCACTAATTATCCTATTTTACCGATAGGTAGAAGCATGAAACTTTGGCAAGTTGTTAAGTAAGCTAACCCGACGATATTTTCAAATAAACATTTTTAAACTCCCCACTCATGGGGAGCCAGGGGCCCAAATGTAGTGTTTTTTTTTACTTATATACACTATATAAATAGTGAAAATCACCCATTCTACAATTTCCCATGTAGGTAGAAGAATGAAACTTTGGGAAGTTGTTAAGTACACTCTCCTAACGCTAATTTGCGAAAAATAATTTCAAACTTCACACTCATTGGGGGCCGGGGGCCCAAATGCTGTTTTTTCTTATATTAGAAACAAACTCATCCCTAACTCTCCAATGTACCGTGTCGTAAAAACATGAAACTTTTGGAAATTACTCTCCTGGCAGTAATGGGGGTAAAAAATTCACACTTATGTGGTGCCGGGGGCCCAAAATACTTTTTCTTAAGTGGGCTATACTAACAAAATGTAGACAACGAAATACAATCATGTCTCAAGAAAGATCAGGTTTCTGATTATGTGGAAGCATGTACTCCTCCAAAAATGGATGAGTGCAAGCCCGCAGTGGTAACAGGTGATAAAAATATTTAAGTTATCACTCACTGGAACCCGGGGGCCCAAATGCAATTCTTTTTTTTTAAATAAAATAATATATGCTATATAAATACTGAAAAATCCCCTATTCGACTATTTCCGTGAAGGTAGAAAAATGAAACTTTGGGAAGTTGCTAAGTACACTCTCCTAACGCTAATTTGCAAAATAGAATTTTAAACGACCTCTCATTGGGAGCCGGGGGCCCAAAGATAGTTTTTTCTAATATTAAAATCTCACTCATCATTAATTCTCAAATTTACCGTGTAGGTGAAATCATGAAACTTTTGGAAATTCTTGAGCTTACTCTCCCGACAATAGTGGCAACCGTTCCATAAATTCCAAATCTAGGGGCGGGGGCCCGAAAACGTTTTTCCTCCGTTATTTGAGGTATATAAAATTGAAAATAACTAATTATCCTATTTCCCGAGTAGGCAGAAGCATGAAATTTTAGGATATTGTTTAGTACATTACCCAAATTATAACAGGTGAAAATATATTTTTATTAATACTTTCTGGGGTCCAGGGGCCCAAATGTTTTTTCCCTATATGAGCTATATAAAAATTGAAAATCACCAATTCTCCTATTTCCCGTGTAGATAGAAGCATGAAAGTTTGGCAAGTTGTTAAGCACACTCTACCGACGCTAATTCGCAAAAAAAAAATTTTTAATCCTACTCTTGGGGGATAGGGGCAAAAATGTAGTTTTTTCTTATATTAAAAGCCGTCTTATCTCTAATTCTCAAATTTACCGTATACGTAAAAATGAAACTTTTGGAAGTTATTGAGCACACACCCTCCCAACAAAAATGGAGAAAAAAATCTTTTAAAATTCTCATTCAGGGTGGGGCTGGTGTTCCCACATGCATTTTTTTTCCTTTTGTGTTTCACATCTCCAATGGTAAAAGGTGAAAACATATTTAAATTATCTCTCTAAGGGAGCCGGGGCCCAATGTAGTTTTCTTCGTTATATTAGCGATACAAAAAGTGAAAATTACTAATTCTCCTATTTCCCGTTAGGTACAAGCATGATACTTTGGGAAGTTGAGAAATACATAACTGCCATGGTAATATAAAGTGGTTTTTTACTCATGTAAGTTATAAAAAATTTGAAAATCTTTAATTCTACTATTTGGAATAATGGGAATTCGGAAAGTGTTAATTACACTACCACGAGTGTGCAGTCTTAACTGTTGTGCCAGAGTCTTGTGATTGATGGTATAGAATTGCAGACACTTTGCTTTTCTGATAGGCAATAGTATTTGACCTGCTTTAAGATAAATGTACACTTTTACTTCATGCAAATAAACAGTATATTACGCTTCAACAGAAAACCTCATTTAAAACCCGTGCGCAGCCGGGTACTTGCCTCTAGTATCTATATATATATAAGACGCATTTGTTGTGTGCGTGTGTGTGTGTGTGTGTGTCTGTCTGTCTGTTCCCTAATAACTCAAGATCCAGACATCCCAGTCAAGTGAAATTTAGTAAACGTACACACAATTATATGGGGAAGGTTCTTAAATAGGTTTCGTTCCATAAATTTACACTCAGGGGCACCGGGGGGGCCAACAACTTTTTTTCCTTATTTGAGCTATATAAAAAATGAAAATCAACAATTTTTCTATTTCTCGAGGAGTCAGAAGCATGAAATTTTAGGAAATTGTTTAGTACTCTTCTGCAATGGTAACGGGCAAAAATATATTTCAATTACCTCTTTCTGGGGCAGGGGGCCCAAATTTAGTTTTTTTCCCTTATACGAACTATATATAAAAACTGAAAATCACTAATTATCCTATTTTACGGATAGGTAGAAGCATGCAACTTTGGCAAGTTGTTAAGTAAGCTAACCCGACGATATTTTGAAATAAACAATTTTAAACTCCCCACTCATAAGGAGCCAGGGGCCCAAATGTAGTGTTTGTTTTTTTTTACTAATATACACTATATAAATACTGAAAATCGCCCATTCTACTATATCCCGTGTAGGTAGAAGAATGAAACTTTGAGAAGTTGTTAAGTACATTCTCCTAACGCTAATTTGCAAAATATAATTTTAAACTTCCCACTCATTGGGGGCCGGGGGCCCAAATGTAGTTTTTTTTACCAATTTTTCTATTTCTCCAGTAGGCAGAGGCATGAAATTTTAGGAAATTGTTTAGTACACTTCTGCAATGGTAACGGGCAAAAATATATTTCAATTACCTCTTTCTGGGGCAGGGGGCCCAAATTTAGTTTTTTTCCCTTATACGAACTATATATAAAAACTGAAAATCACTAATTATCCTATTTTACGGATAGGTAGAAGCATGCAACTTTGGCAATTGTTAAGTAAGCTAACCCGACGATATTTTGAAATAAACAATTTTAAACTCCCCACTCATGGGGAGCCAGGGGCCCAAATGTAGTGTTTGTTTTTTTTTTTACTAATATACACTATATAAATACTGAAAATCCCCCATTCTACTATATCCCGTGTAGGTAGAAGAATGAAACTTTGAGAAGTTGTTAAGTACATTTTCCTAACGCTAATTTGCAAAATATAATTTTAAACTTCCCACTCATTGGGGGCCGGGGGCCCAAAGGTAGTTTTTTTTACCAATTTTTCTATTTCTCCAGTAGGCAGAGGCATGAAATTTTAGGAAATTGTTTAGTACACTTCTGCAATGGTAACAGGCAAAAATATATTTAAATTACCTCTTTCTGGGGGCTGGGGGCCCAAATTTAGTTTTTTCCCTTATATGAACTATATATAAAAACCGAAAATCACTAATTAACCTATTTTACGGATAGGTAGAAGCATGAAACTTTGGCAAATTGTTAAGTAAGCTAACCCGACAAAATTTTGAAATAAACAATTTTAAACTCCCCACTCATGGGTAGTGTTGTTTTCGTCGACGAAAACTGAAACTAAAACCTTCGTCAACGAAAATATGTACATTTTCGTCAACGAGAACTAAAACTAAAACTAAAATTAGCAGCAATACTAAAACTAGACGAAAACTAAATCTGGTAGACAAAAGACTGAATAAAAACTGAAACTAAAACTCCTTAAAGAAATAAAAACTAAAATCCCCATTTATGGTTCTTTTCCGTTACTGCACTTTTGCGAAATTCTAGGAAATTATTATGACCTGATTTCTTTGATGATCGTGCATGCGCATCAACTGGGCGATAATATAAGTCATAAAAATAATACAATTATTTAACATTGAAAGTTGACAATAACAACAGCAGGAACTGGTGTTGGTGGAGTAAGTGGACGCCCAAAATTGAGTGATGTTTGGGATTATTTCACGTACCGTATAGATTTAAACAAAAGTGAATGTTTGGTTATTAACGACGGTAAGAAATGTGAAAGACTGCTCGTGGGAAGGAATCCTACAAATCCAAAACGGCATTTAAAAGCTTGCCACAAGAAAGAAAATGATGCCATGGAAGAGAAAGAGAAGACTAAAGTAGCAGCAGCACCCAGTAAGTCAACAAAGTTGCCAGCTGTCAACTCTTCTGCCTCAAGGAAAATTACCGACATGTTTGGTAATAAACTTAATAAACACAAATATTCTGCAAATTCTGTTGAAAATATTTCCAGAATGCAAGCTCTGACACGATTCATAGCGAAAACTGGTGTTTCCACGTCGTTGGTAAGTAATCATGCTTTATTTATTTCTTATTAATAACTACTACTACTTCTTTGAACCTATAAACAAAAAGTCACACAATGACACATGTGACATATCATTCATGTAGTATCATAACCTTACGAACATTAAATTGTAAAACAAAACTTTTTCATTATAATTTTAAGTGTATTAATATGGGCAGCAGTATCACTAATTTTATTATGGGACAGGACAGGGCTTGAGAAAAATAATTGTTAGAGTACTTAAAACAGATAAAATTTGTACACATGGCCCCATGGCAGCTTAAATAGTATAACTGTTAAATGTTATTCATTTCATTGAATTAATATAAGAATAAATAAAAATGCCTGTATATTGGTACATAATAATTAATATGCAACTATAAAATGTAAATTGTAAAATAATTACAATAATGAAAGAATGCAATTTACATGTACAGGTCGAGCATGAGGCATTCAGAGAGTTCTGCCAGGCAATGGATCCCAAGTTTCAAGTACCAAGCCGTAGAGCTATACAAACGGCTTTAAAATCGGCGTGTTAAGAACTCGAAAAGAAGGTTAAAGAGAATATACAACATGCCCGGCGTCTTACCCTTTGCTTGGATATTTGGTCAAAAAGGGGGGAAGCGTTCCTTGGTGTTTCGGCTTGTTTGTACAATCCAATTATACAGCAAGGTGAACATTTAACACTGAATGTGTTTACTGTTAGTCATCCTCATACAGGTGAAAATATTGCTGCTAAAGTTAGCGATTGCTTCGAAAAATGGGGTATAAAAACTAGCCAAGTCATGCTAGTTATTACGGACAATGGCGCTAACATGATAAAAGCTTTTAAAACCATGTTTGTTGATAGATGCGAAACTGCCACTGGCACAGATTCTGATTCTGATGAGAAAGAGGATGATGAGGATGATGAGGTTGACACTATTAATGAAGATAAAGACTATGAGGTTGCAAGGGCAGAAACGACTGTTGATGGTAACTATTTGAAATTGAAACGCATGGCATGTATGCCTCATACAATGCAGCTAGTTGTTAATGAGATGTCAAAGTGTGCTGCCATAAAACCGATACTTGATTCAGCAAGGCGTATGGTTGAAAAGTTTAGAAAATCATCTGTTGCAACCCAAAAGCTAGTGTTGAAGAGCTAGAAGACTCTTATTGCAGATTGTCCCACAAGATGGTCAAGCACATTCCTTCTACTGCAGCGACTAATTGAACTGAAGGTTAGTGTGAATGCAGTAGCGGAAGAAATGGAATGGGACACTCTTCTTTCAAGTGAATGGCAAAAAAAAGATCAGTTACTGAAGCTTCTGCAACCATTTGCCGAACATACACGTTTACTCGAAGGCGATAAAGTTGTTATGTCATCAGTAATTCCAGCACTTATGGACATATAATATCATCTTCTTGAGGCACAGTCTGATCAAACTCTGGACGCATCACTAAAAGAGCTAGCAGTCAACTTTTTGGATAGCTTGAGGCGACGATTTAAGTTTGCGTTGGAACTAGATTCTGATATTTTTGAACCTATACAGTCTGCAGCTTGCCTGCTTGATCCTACCACTGTGTCAGCACTGTTCATTTCAGGAAAAGGGCATCTTCTAAGTGCAGCAAAACAGTTTGTGTTGCGAGAAGAAACTGCTTCAGCAGCAGCAGCCGCAGTAAGTGCACAGCTTGGTCAAGTGATTTCAGCTGCTGGTCAGCCTACTCCTAACCGAAATATCACTGCAACTGCGTCTCCTGATAGCGTTGGTTCAACAGCCCTGACTACATCTGGACCTCATCTCAAGTGCTTCAAATCCCTGACGCAACACATTGCGAACACCCCACCAATCACTAATATTATATCTGCAGTTCGTGGGCCTGAAGACGAACTGGAAGATTATTTGTTGCACTATCAAGAAGCTGCCAAAGCAGTCAGTGAGGATGGCAAGGGCTTAAGCTACTGGCAATCACAGAACGTTCAAAAAACGTTTCCGTTGCTTGCACCATTGGCCTTAGATATATTGACTGCACCAGCTTCGGAGGCTTACGTGGAGAGAATTTTTTCTCTTTGTGGCGATTGGACTACTGGGAAAAGAAACAGAACTAATCGGAGTCTAGAAAAACGGGTCTTTCTCAAGCTGAACAGTCATTTGTTTTGACGCTTAGTCTTCACTCTTCAAGTGAACTGTTGTTACTTAGTTTAGTTAGTTCAGAGTTCTTGGTCTTAGAATGAATACATTTGTTTTAATTTTGACTTACGTTTTTGGTTTCTTATTATTATTACGTTTTTAGTTGTTGCTGTTTCTTGTACATGCACTGCAAGTCTGCTAGTCTACAACATAGTCAAAAATTGAGTCTTGGCATTGGCACATAACACAATGTCATAGTGTGACTTATAATGTGACAATTGAGTGAATGGACTCAGTCTCAGTACACTGAGCTGTCATCTCTGTGACTACTATTATTATGCTTCAATTTGTTTCAACAATTGATCATGAACAATCATGTTATTAGTTATTGGTGTTTACAAGACTAAAACTAAAAGTGAAACTAAAATGTATAAGACGAAAACTAAAACTCAGGTGTTTTAGTTTTTGTTGACGAAAACTAAAATTGAGCTCAAAACTAAAACTAGACTAAAACTAAAATTATTACAGAAAAAAATAAATAAAAACTAAAACTAAAATAGGACCTGGGACTAAAACAACACTACTCATGGGGAGCCAGGGGCCCAAATGTAGTGGGTTTTTTTACTTATATACACTATATAAATACTGAAAATCCCCCATTCTACTATTTCCCGTGTAGGTAGAAGAATGAAACTTTGGGAAGTTGTTAAGTACATTCTCCTAACGCTAATTTGCGAAAAAGAATTTCAAACTTCCCACTCATTGGGGGCCGGGGGCCCAAATGATGTTTTTTCTTATTTTAGAAACAAACTCATCACTAACTCTCCAATGTACCGTGTCGTAAAAACATGAAACTTTTGGAAATTACTCTCCTGGCAATAATGGCAAAAAAAAAATAAAAACAAATAATTCACACTTTTGTGGTGCCGGGGGCCCAAATGTACTTTTTCTTATGTGGGCTATATTAATGAAATGTAGACAACGAAATACAATCACGTCTCAAGAAAGATCAGGTTTCTGATTATGTGGAAGCATGTACTGCTTCAAAAATTGATGAGTACAACCCCGCAGTGGTAAAAAGTGAAAAAAATATTTAAATTATCACTTACTGGAAGCCGGGGGCCCAAATGCAGTTCTTTTTTTTTTTTTAAACTAATATATGCTATGTAAATACTTAAAATCACCCATTCGACTATTTCCCGTGTAGGTAGAAGAATGAAACTTTGGGAAGTTGCTAAGTACACTCTCCTAACACTAATTTGCAAAATAGAATTTTAAACGTCCCACTTATTGGGGGCCGGGGGCCCAAAGATAGTTTTTTCTAATCTTAAAATCTCACTCATCATTATTTATCAAATTTACCGTGTAGGTGAAATCATGAAACTTTTGGAAATTCTTGAGCATACTCTCCAGACAATAATGGCAATCGTTCCATAAATTCCTAATCTAGGGGCCGGGGGCCCAAAAACGTTTTTCCTTCGTTATTTGAGGTACATAAAATTGAAAATAACTAATTATCCTATTTTCAAAGCAGGCAGAAGCATGAAATTTTAGGATATTGTTTAGTACATTACCCAAATTATAACAGGCGAAAATATAATTTTATTAATACTTTCTGGGGTCCAGGGGCCCAAATGTTTTTTCCCTATATGAGCTATATAAAAATTGAAAATCACCAAATCTCCTATTTCCCGTGTAGAAAAAAAAGTCATAGCGAACAATGAGGAACAGTTAAATAAATTAATAATTTAGACCCTTACTTTTTTTAAAAAAAAACGATATTAAGGGGACTGGCTCAAAAAATGATAGATAATTTAATTTGTTATTAACATTCTCATGGACTCAAGCTATATTTCTCAATATTGCGTAAAATTAAAAAGGGAATTATATTGTTAAAGTGAATTAAAAATCATTTGGAGCCCTTTGCCCTGATGGTATAAATATTAGAAGTTCAGTGCCCTATAGTAATTAAATATAGACTATTGAGTTTTATGTACTAAGATTGGCAAGATCCAATACTTTTTTCAGTCACTTTCGCTTACACAATAGTTTTAATACAGCTAATATAAGATAAAAAGACATCTAGGGACACCTAGGCCCATTCGGTTCAAGTTGTCTATTTATGAAATTGTATATTTTAATTTAGTTTCAACATGGATCAAGATCGTTAAATAATTGAATTGGGAAAACATCTTAAACTTATACGAATAAAGGAATTTGGGGCCCCTGGCCCTTCAGGAAAAGAAATTAGAAGTCCATGCCATGTAGCATTTTAATATGGCATGGGCTACCAAGTTCTTGTATATTAATGTTTGTTAAGATTCATTCATTTTTTGTGTATATAGGTCGTATAAGAAAAAATTGAAATTATGTGCTCCAGGACACATTAGGTGCCAGATGTAACAATGAAAGCACGTGCTCATTTCAATGAGCATAATATTTGATATATTTTTATTTATGGTATTTTAATATTGTCTTTAAAGTATGTAAGTACCAAATCTGGTCAAGATCAATTTATTTTCAAAGTAGCTAAAAGTTAAACTAAATTTTATCTTGATCATATAAGGAAAAAACATTTGGGGCCCTCGCCCCCTCCTCCCTCCATGAGTGTCTGAGTGTCACTGTCTATTTTCATTTTTTTAAACACAAATCATCCTGAAAGCATACACAAAAAAATCGTAAAGTTTCATCGTGATCAGATTAATAATTGTTTACTCAGTTTTAACAGACAAAAATATACATACATTCATTCATACGGACATACATACGTACACATAAATACTTACGTACGTACATATATACATACATACTTGCATGCATACTTAGATACATACATACTTAGATTTATATATATACTTAAAGGTTGGCAAGCTTCATTAATTTTCTCAGTAACTTACGCTTAAACACATTTTTATAAAGCTAATATACCGAAAAAATGTACATTTAGGGACCACTGGGCTCATTCTGTGTAAGGTGTAGATTTTAAAAAATCTGTTCATTTTAATTCAGTTTTGTCATGGATATATTTCTCTAGATCGTTAAAAATTGAATGAGGAAAATATATTAAACATATGCAAAAAAAAAAAGAAAATCATTTGGGGCCTCGGCCCCGAAGTAAAGGTCATTAGGTGTTAAGTGTCCTATAGTATTTTAATATTGGCTATCCAATTTTTATATTCAAAGTTTGGTTTAGATAAATCAATTTACACAGTAGCTAACAATTAAAAATAAATTTTACATAGCACATATAAGCTAAAATGAAATTAAGTGCCCCCAGGCCCAATCGGTGCACGAAAATAAATTTAATATCATGATTATTTCAATCTAAATAATAATAAATACAGTTTTTCAATATCTTTCAAGGTAGTGTAACATCATAAGAAAATAAAGAATTAAAAGTTTACGAAAATAAAGATTTTGGGCCCCCGGCCCAAAAGTAATGTACATTAGGAGTTCAAAAACCATATGGTATTTTAATATGGGCTATAAAGTATGTATGCATTAAGTTTGGTCAAGATCCATTCATTTTTCAAGTAGCCGATGTTTAAATTAATTTTTATATAGAGTGGACAAAAATAATTTGGGTCCCTGGCAACTAATAAATGTCAATGTTTTAGAGAAAAGCATGTTTTCACAATGCCATGCCGAAAGCATAATCAACAATTTCCTTTAAAATCATCATGATCGGGTGAATCGTTTAGTCAGTTTTAATAGACAAAAAAAAAAAAAAA
>MUZC01002301.1:1203785-1219376 GCA_002072015.1 Radix auricularia | reverse complement strand
ATATATATATATATGTGTGTGTGTGTCTGTGTGTGTGTGTGTTATACGAATAGTTACTATCACTAACTAATACTATTACTATTAATTATTAGCAATATAAAAGTCAGTATACAAAGAAATACAGGTCCAATTATTATTTGACCTTAATACTATTAGTTTTCTAGTTATAATCGTATATAATGTTATTTTAATTACTTAACTTATTTATATCATCTTTAAACTCTGTGGTATGCTATTGAAATTATTGAAAATTATAAGAGCATAATTAGAAGTTTTTATTGATGCTAAGACCGAACTGATACTTACCTTAGAATTAATAATGTTATAATCCTACTATTTAATGTTTGTTGTTCATTTTTTGTTATATCTTACTCATATTCACCATCTTCTTTTTACAAAGATGAGGATATATACATTTGACAAACACTTAATATTTTACATATATAATCAATAACTAATACTATTACCAGTGGCGGATTTAGCTTTGTCTGCGTAGGGGGGCCAGGAGAATTTTAGGGGGCGCCGCAAAATTTTACTAATATCAGATCTTTGGGTAAATACTCGGGCTGTTAACGATTAATTTAAATTTAATTGTTAACTTTTGAAATATTAACGATTAATTAATCGTTAATTTCGATTAAAGCCAAAAATTTTAATTTATGATGTCATAAGTAACACTCATTTCACGTTCTTGTTGAAAATCTAAATAACACTGGCATGTCTCCTTTATATGTGTACTTTGCAACAACTACGCAAAAAGACAAGTGTGTTGAAATTAATTGGTTCAAGTGATGAGCGGATCTAATTGACAATATAACCAGCCGAGCTGAATAATCATTCGCATGGAACTGAGAAAACTTAAACTGGTATGCTCAAAACGGTCTTGGCAAGGAATGACCTTATCGGATATCGGTGTTCATTAATTTTCCACCATTGCACAGGATTAATGGATTCAAGAACTTCCATCTCCATTTTGTAACGCAGTAATTCATCAGAAGAGCTGTCGTCATTTCTTTGTTTCAGAGTCAAACTGCCATTACCAAAATGTTCGTGTAATCTTCAGGAAATTATTTATCAGCCGCATTTTTAAAAAAATAATTTTTTTCGACTTTTTGACTTCAAATTATTTTTAAGTGATGGGTCGATTAATGGTTAAAAATAATTTAAAAGAAATTAATCGCTAATATCCGCTGCCGTTATATTCAATACTAATTATTAGCCTACTAATTTAGTAAAATTTCCAAATTAACTAACAAGTCACTCAGAAGAAACAATATAAACAGATATGTTTTCAAAATAGTAACGTATATTTATTTCAATAGTATATTTATTGATCTAAGAAAGAGACTTAGTTTATGCGAATTTATATAGAGCCCTGAGCCATATTTAAATTCCTTTCTACGTGGAGCGAAACGATTTATCGTTGATTCAAAGTCAACGTTGTCACCTAGATCACGTTCATTTGAAATTAATGCCAATCCTGACAGACGTTAGTTTGTCATTGTCGAGCGCAAATAATTTTTGATGATTTTCAATCATTGATAACAGGAAGATTCAAGTAAATGTTTACAGAATATTGAAAAACAAGAGAGACCTGATGCCATTTATTTTTCAATCAAGAATGGTAGAAACTCTTTAAGGTGTAGCTCACTAGATAGTGGTGGACGTTGTGATGCATGCACATTTTTAAAGGTATAATATTCAAGAATGCTTCTTCTAGGTTAATGTGTGTGTAAATTTTGCATAAACTTCGAAGAGGATCTGTATTTTCTTCCAACATTTGTGATGGATCAATACAATATACATAAATAGCTGCGCCCCTAAAGTCATTAAATCGATCATCTATTTATTTTAGAAGTGTATCCAAGATAGTGAAGTACGTTTCAGATTTAAAACTGTTAGGTGGATCATTAGCCATTTCATCTCTACTAAGTTCACCTGCCTTACTTTTATTTTCTGCAATTCGCGTTTCTTTAAATTTTGTTTTTAACATCTTGTTTGGAACAATTTTCGTTAATAAATTATTAGACATATACTTTCAGAATTTTAAAAAGCTTGATCGCTTCTCATTTCAACAAACGTATTTCTTCCAACATCGATCAATCGTTTTGCAATTGCAATGTCAATACTCTTGAGCTGCAAGTGGTTTGATAACATGAAAATATCAACCAACTTTTGTACAAATAGCATCAGAAAAAACAAAAGAATATTTTGTTATTAAAGCAGATAGTCCATTGCTTCTGCTCTGACACTTCCTTTATGTTATGTCGATGGCCTTGAAATTATATTTTCTAAAGTAGCTAGAATAGCAGAGAATGATCCAATAACTGCATCAACTTCATGCTTACGGCCTACGGCTTGCCCGTCTTTTATCAAAAAGTCATTTCAGAGTATCTACTGTTGATTCATATTGAGATTTTCGAGTTTTTAAAAGAGTATGTAGACGTTGTAAACTAGACGTAAAGAATACGTTTCAGCTGTGCCAAAAACAACTGTATACATCACTGTTTACAGACAATGCTTTGATAGTGACCAAATTCAAACATGCGTACATCAATGAACATAGATGGCAATGTATGAAGGTTTGAAGGCCACTCTTAGTTCAAGACATCACAGATGAGCCAACATATGTCTTTCCTCCTCAGATTGTGATATCAGTGTCTCGCTTTTGTAATATTTAGTTCCACAACATGTCCTCATTTTGAAACTGAACGTAAAATGATATCTTATCAATTTCAAATATATCAAACAGTTTTGAAATACGATATTTAGCAAGCCAATATTGTCGTATTGCAGTTTAGTGTTGATTAAATTTTTCGTGTTTAGCAGTCTTTTTTTTTTTTGCTCTGGTTACACCTTTTTAGTGTTCCTGAGAGCGTCTCAGGGGGGGGCGCCATTTTAGACCCAACTGGAGCGCGGGGGGGGGGGGCGACCCGCCCCCCTGCCCTATAGCTAAATCCACCACTGACTATTACTATTAATTATTAGCAATATTAAAGTCAGTATACAAAGAAATACAGTGTAATACAGGTCCCATTAACATTAGACCTTAATACTATTAGTATTAGTTTTCTATTTATCATGGTATATGCCATTTTAATTTCTTAACTTATTTATAGTATTTTAAAACTATGTGGTATGCTATTAAAATTATAATAGCATAGCCATAATTTAGTTAGAAGTTTTTACTGATGCTAAAAGTCTAAGTCCAAACAGATACTTACCTTTGAATTAATAATGATAATAATAATAGCAATCGTGTTACGACTATGATCCTTTTATTTAATGTTTGTCGTTCATTTTTTGTCATATCTTACTCACGTCTTATTTTTACAAAGATGAGGATATATACTAACAGGCCTATACATTTGACAAACACTTAATATGTTTACATAATATTACATATATATAATCTATATCGCAATAATCTTCTGTACAGAAGGAGCGTCTGTAACATATAAGATAAGAAAACAACTAAATTTCAATTAAAATTACATAATATTACTAAGTAACATAAGAATAATTACAAGAGATAAAAATAATAATATGTTCCTTTTAATTATGTATAGTAGAACTAATAGAATAAGTCAGTGCTCTGCAAATTTGTTTATTTATATCGCATAATATTCATTAATATATAGTTATATAGCCTTTGTAGGCCTCGATCAGCTGATCTTGTAGGCCTCGATCAGCTCATCGCATAAATAACTTTACATACATTACAGCGCTTTAAAATTTATAATTGACCCATTAGAATATCTAGAGCACCAGAAATGAACTAGGGCTTTAGGAGACTTAAGAAAAAAAAACGTGCTGACAAAATAGGAAGTTCATTGGAGTCGTTACCAGAATGAGAAAACTGGTATCATAATGAAAGCTGGTGGAATGTTTTGAGTTCAGCAATATGGCGATAGGCGCCGCCCATTGGCTTCAGTCTAGGACGACCATCTGATAGCAGATGCCTTTCCCTTGTAATCAAACCTCCTTGATTTTTAGCGTGTCTAGGTTTTTTATTTCGGATCTAGTTTTTTTTCCTGAGGTTTTTGCTAGGTTTTTCCCCAACATTGTCACTGACAGTAGACTGCAGACAGTTTACATTCAGATTGTGTAAATGTATTACTATTAAAAAATATAATTAATTAGTCTGAGCCCGAATCATCATAAAATGTTTGTTACATATAAAGGATCAAATTATTAATATTATGTAAACACATAAAAATCTATGTAACCATGTATGATTGATTCATTATTAATAAATTTCAAAACATTCATTTTTAAAAATATATTTTTATCAATCACAGACAAATTTAAATTACAAGATTATCCAAATAACTTTTTTTAACTTCATGATGTTAAAATTTAAGAGTATAATCTATATTTTGGCTTTCTAGCCAAGTTGTTGAAAAAAAAGTACAGATTAAATAAAAATTTAAAGTACCCTATTAAAAATTGCCTCAAAAATATTTATTATTTTTTAATTTGGAAGTCAAAAGTCATTAAAATGAATGCGAAAGCATTTAATTGAAGTTGCCACTTTTCAGATTTTTCCCCAAATTTTTAATGCATTTCGGAGTTTTTAGCCCAGTTTGGGAATTTTTTTACCCCTAGCTGGGAAAATCTGGCACTTAAGACTTCCCAACTCTGGAATCGCAATCAGTTTAATAGATAATGTTTATAAATTTTTTTAATTGATTATATATTCAAGGGTTTGTGCAAACATTTGTACACTTTTATTATAAAATATAAAAAGTTTGGGGGCCCCAAATCGTCGGGGGCCCAGGGCTTTAGCCCGCTCAGCCCCCCCCCCCCCTTAATCCGCCATAGGTTATATGTGAACTAAAATCATAGTAAGTCATAATAAATAAAAACAAAATATTGGATACACCTTTCATAGATGCATGAGTACTTGGATACGCGATGACATACAATCAAAAGATTTTTTTTTACTGTAAGGCTTGCTTTTCGTCAATATTGTTTTAATATTTTATTATTTAGTGTATTCTTGAAACAAAAATGTTCAGAAATTGCTTTGTAGCGTTCTCAACTTTGCTACAAACCAGTGTTGAGCAATCGTTAAGTTCTCGTTTCCTTTCACAACCGGATATTTTTAATGAGTCTGGTGCGGATGCAAAATGTAGTGATTAGTTTACTGTAGAAACCAACACATGCATTCATATAAAACTGGTTTAGAAAAGGACAATTATTTGATGAAACTAATAATCTTGCTCTCATTTAGCTTTCTCTTACTCGCTATATCGTTATACATATATATATATATATATATATATATATGTGTGTGTGTAATTATTTCTATAATTATCCAATGTAATTTTGTAAACTACAAAATTGAAAAAAAATATGGCGGGCATTGTTGGACAACATTTTTTATTTTCAAATTTAAAATGTGGCTCAGGATTTTTAGGTTTATAGAACCAAGGTGAAGCTTCTTTGTGTACATTATTGTGAAAGAGAACCATTGGAGACTGTCCCTAAAAATTATTTTAAATTTTAGTTTAGAAAGCTGTTGGACACAAATTTGCGGAAGGTTAGGGTTTTAGGATGTAGATAGGCGGAATTGAAGATTGTTCGCTTGTTAAAAATGTCATAATTGATAACAGTAGAAACATTTTTTTTCTACAATTGGTAGTATCTGTTTTACCATAAGAGATACACACATTTTATGAGCTAAATAAAGTCATGTATTAGTTACATTAGTTCTACTAGACAGTTTTAAAATAATTCGAGATACTGCATAGATAAAAAAATTTGCAAATCATGAAATAAATAAAAGAACATATGTCAATTTAATAGACAATAAAATTTATGAAACAATATTAAATAAAACATTTTATACCGTTATATTTTAATATGTGATTTAAAATTTAAAGAGGATGTTCCTGGCTTTAAAAAAAAAAAAAAAAAAAAAAAAAAAAAAGCGTTAATTGAAAAAGAACATTTTGCGTTACAATACATTAAATATATAATATTTTAGAAATTTACTAAAATTATATTATGTGATTCAATAATTTATAGTAATTTTTATTCATGCCAAAGAAATTAACTTCAACTGAAAAACCATAGTTCTCGGGAAATGGCTTTGTTAAATATTTTCTGCAAAGTCAAACTTTAAAAACTTATTTGTCTTCAAATTGCATTTTCTTTAGTCCTCTAGAGGCTACGTCATTCATTAATAGGGAAGCTAAAAAGACTCAACGCCAAATTAGGAATTATATAAGTGTAATTCCATAAAAAGCAATAGAATTGATGAGCAACTCTTAGTATGCGTGGGATCGCTAACTGACTGTTATCATTTCGGCTAACACTTAGCGGAGTGACATGAAGAATCGTCACTCCTCAAGTGCCTCTCCCCTTGACCCAAACATCCTTTTCATACATATCTCTAGGGCCAGGCTGAGGAAATTAGTATTCCAACCACTCATGTTTCCTTATATCATGTAGATATTTTCTAAAGAATTTCAGAAGTTCTAAAGTTTAGTTATTACGTATAAATTCATGATGTGTATATTTATTCGTAAAATAATTCTTAAAATGTTTGTTCGAGATTAGTAAAGATTGCTTGTCGCTATAAAATTATGTGACGTGAGGTCATTATTTAAGCTTTATTAATATGTAAAGAGAAGAAGTAAAAAGAGTTCTGGTTTATTTGACGTAATTGATATATATTTATTAAATTTCCAAAAAAATGTATGTGTGCATGTTAATATATGTACGTAATTCTGAATTTAATTTTCTATATCAATGTATGAAATCCGTTATTCGGCTTATGAAATTTACAATTGGTTTCTGTTTGGTTGTAAACTTTCGATGCATTTTGAACTACAAAGCCATTTTTTTATTTATTACTACAAATGAATTTTGTCAACTTATGCTTCATTTCAGCGTTTGGATTATATTTTATACTCTATAAGGGTGCATATTTGTATTTTTAAAAAACAATTTAAAACAAATTTGAATCCCCCCAACAATAGTGTTTGTTTGATTGTCATTTACATGCAGTGGCGCATCTAGGAATGTTTGGGAGCCCGGAGGATTTCGTATTTTGTCCACTCCCCCTACCATAGCTACTCCACTGTTTACTTATAATATTTTAATGCGTCTTAGACTAAATTTGGAGGAAAAAAAAAGACTATCATTATTGAACTAAAAGCGTCGCTAAATTGAAAATAATCGAAACTTTTGATAGATTTTATTTTAAAAAATCATGTTAAGCCTGGTACCTATTGGAATTCAGGACGTATTAGCGCATTTTATGTATTATGTATCAGTACTTATGTTAGATATCAGAATTATGTAGTTATCAGTAATTGTGTTTAGATTTTAGACATATTTTTATCAATTTTCTTGTGTAATGAATATACCTGACATTTTTTTTATTTAAAAGTCATTTCTTTACATTTAAAAAAAAAATATTTTCTCTTTAATCCAACTACAAGTCACCACAAATGATGACGTAAAACTCTCTAAACTTTTACACATATTCTAATGACGTCAACTAAAAAAAAAAAACTAATTCTTTTGCACCCTTTCGCACCACTCTTCAAAGCTTGAAGAGCTATTCATGCGACTTCCGGCAATGGCGGCCGTTCCCTGCGCTAGTGTTACCTCTCGATTATAAATATTTTTTGGTAGTTTTAACTGGGTTTTTTAACGGATCGAGTAACTGAGTGTTGATGCACAAATGGCAGGTCAGGGCATACAAAAAACATTTATACATCATGGGTCTAGGACTTATGGATGCTGTGATCAAGGGTGATGACGGACGGACGGACAAAACGGGTGCAATAGCGATTTCGACATCTCAAAAATGCGCTAAAAATGTACGTATATTAGGTAATAAATATTATTAATTTTTTGTACTTTAATATTTTCTTTTATCCTGTGATCAAATTTACTTTAAAGTTTTCATGTAAAAACAGTTCTTGGTTATTCATATCTAAAGAACTCAAGATAAAAATCACCTATGAAGCATTTACATTTTTTAAAAATGGTATCCCTATTAGCTGACAGATGATACAAAATAGAATTTTCTGAATCAAATTTAATTGGAACAAAATATGTATCGGACCAAATTAACAATTTAAATTTATTTAGCTAATTTATAAAAAAAAAATCTGTATAATTTTGAAAATTAAGACTTCAATATCTCAAGAGAAAAAAAAATGTCACATAGCCGTTTCTACCCTTGAGCTCTAAACTTGTCAATAGCTGCGTTGATTTGTTTACAAATTTTTTATGTGGTGGTAATAATATGTGGGCGCATACACTGACAAGTAAAACTAGGTCCGTGAAAGGTTCTGACTTAGCAGTAATGAAAGCGTTTATATGAATTCTTAAGACGTATATATTCAATTGTAAATACGATTCAAATCGCATATTTAATCGCTACGGAGCACATAACTGTCACATATTAAATTTTTAACGAACTGTGCTGTATTACTGTTGCAGTCACATGTGGTACGCACTATTCAATGCCGCAAGTTAACAGTATTTATGACTCCTTCGAACATCAAACTGTTTTGCTGTGATCTTTGTAATTCACTATGCATTTACAATTATCATGATTATGTCATTAATATTCATGGAAACGTTTATAACGTGCAGCATAAGCCCAGACGTAATCAATACATAATTAAAATATATTTTGCTAAGTATGTCCGTTCGGAAAGCTATATTTTCGGAAGCTCATCAATGCGTAAAAGCTTAGAAAAAAAATAATTACTGCAACAAAAATAACTCTTTTGAACGTCTGCATAGGATTTTGCAAAATGGAAATAAGATTTAATTGTTCTCTTTGTCTCTACAGTTTCTAAGATTAAATATGAGGTTTTCATGCAAAAGGGACAGTTAAAGAAATTGAAATATATTATTCCAATTGAAAACTTCTGAAATGTGTAACGGGTAATGCAGTATGTATATGTACATCTACTATGTATATATACCTATTTGAGTTAGTGTTTGTGTGTCTCTAAGTTTCAATTTTCAAATCTCAGTTACACAATCATGAAAAAATCTAAAATTCGGAAGCTTCAAATTTGTTCAGGACAAAAAACAAATTATACAAACTATTTGTGTAAGAAAACAATTAATTGAAGCTTTATTTATGAACTAATACTAAAAATATTTAACGTTTCGGCTCATGCCTTCATCAGTACAAAAACATTTACTTACATATATCTTAAAATTAAAACATATTAGAGTTATTGTGATTAAAAAAATGAAAAGAAAAGAAAAACAAAAAATTAAACAAGGACATTGACCTGGAATGTAAGAAAAAGAAGGAAGTTGAAGTATCTAAGGTGTCAGTGAAAACCACAACGGGAAAACGATTGCAGTCAGGTAAAATTGTGGATTTGATTTATTCCATATGGAGCCAACGTACCAAAATCGTTTTATGAGTCTATTGGTTGAAAATAGAATACGAGTAACTGCAATATTAAAAATGCTGTCATGGTCAACACTGTTAAAATGTTTAGACACAGGACACTGAGCCTGTTCATTTATATTGTACAGTTGTTCTCTAAACCGATCTCCAAGACGACGACCTATCTCACCCACATAAATTGTTTTACATCTCTTGCACAGAATTGCAAGTGTCCTTGTTTTTTGTTTTTTTCCCTTTCTTTTCATTTATTTAGGGAAGTATTGCTAAGCTTCATTTTTCAAGTGTTAGGTAAAAAGCATGTTATATACAATTCAAAATTTGTAGCAAACAAATTATAATTAAAAACTTAGTATAATTAAAATTATTATTTTATTTTTAAAAAAAAAATTAAGAATCAGGATGTGTAGCCTAATTATCATATAACAAGTTTTTGTTTAACTTAATTTTAACATCAGTATATATTTTTTTAATAGTTAACAATAAAAATAAATCATTTAAGTTTAGACACTTCGATGTTGTTGAGTTCTCCCCACCTTAATTTTAGAACCTCTACATAGTTGAGAACCGTTGAGGGTAGGGTTAGGTCCATCAACGCAACAGGGACGCTGTCCTTGAGATGGAAAAAGATCCATGATGGACCATGTAATATTCCATAGTATTAGTTATAGGTTAGGACGTGGAAGTTGGCCGAACGTTCTCGAAGCCATGCATGTCAGCGCTTGATTAACAGTTGGTACACGCCACTGACCAATCAGATGAGAACGGTTCGCTGACCCACGCGAGGGTATGGGTCTTCACATACGGTATCCAAACCTTACACCATCCTCTTCTCAGAATATTCGTAGTACACCAGGTCTGTGGTGTGACGGGCGAATAAGAGTTGAGCCTAGCTGAAATTTTGTTTCAGGTTTGAGAGTTACCTAGACTTAGAATAGTCAAATGTATTTGAATTAGTATAGGTTTTTATTATATGTATTGATATACTTTGATATGTTATTACTATCATTTGTTTAATTATTCGATATTGTTGTTTCAGTTAGTTAGTGGAAGTTAGTAGAAGTTAGAAGTAGTAGAAGTTAGTGGCAGTACGTAGTTATTACTAGTCAGTACGTAGTACTAGTAAGTTAGGGAGCCAATGGAGTGGCGAGTAACCATTGGGCTAAATCTAAGACAGAAGATCTGGATCGGAGAAGGGGGACAAGGTGGCCTTGCCTTCACACTTAAGAACCCTTGCAGTCAGTGACCAGTGCGGAAGGGGCCGACTGTCAATTATACTGACCACGGGACAGGACTGCGCTACGCCTGATTGACCAGACCGGAGCATAGCGGTTCAATCAGTCCTTTGGCCACGCCCATTCCATGAGTGAAGTGGGGCATTGTAACAAGCTATTTGTATCATTGTAACGACGTAGATATCTTAATTTAGTATATGTTTAGTTGCTAAGGTACCATGTATATATATGTATATAATATATTAAATATTTTATCGCTATTATATATATATATATACAGAGAGAGAGAGAGAGAGAGAGAGAGAGAGGCTTCTGTTTATTATTTGTATGGTCTTAGTAAAGTATAGAATAGTTAAGTGAAACCCTAGACATAATATTCAACATTAGGGGCATTGCGTTTGTGCGAGCACTCAGTATTCATCATTTGGGGGCCTCGTCCAAAGCTAATTTTTTCTTATGGCTTGTGGACCTTAGAGACATCTATGGAATCGTAGCATATTATCTTTAGTTTAAGTATTGTGTATTTCTATATTATTGTTTATTACATGTTAGTCCCTCTATAAATGTAATTTAAAAATTATAATGTACTAATTGATTGTAATTTCATTAAACACAGTAGACAGTAGGAACACCATTCAGAACTAGACCGCAGACGTACCAGTTACAGTGTGACGTAACAGGACCAACAGCCGACGGTCGGGGAACACGCAAGCAGGTTCCAAATCTTAAACTCGCCCACACAAGCCTTAGATTAAGGGAAGAAATTAAGGGGGAGTTAAGGAAAAGTTTGGATTGTCGTTACTGTTACATTAACAGGCCACTGGTACCGTTAGTATGTTTGTTGTTTGATTTTAAGCTAGGTGCTATGTTTTATGTGTGTGTACGATGTACCAGATTTTTGTAAATTAAGTCCGTATGCCCGTAAGAGCGATAAAGGAACTTCGCTGGGGACTCTTTTTACATTTTTCTGAACTATATGTTAGCAGGTGTAGAATTTGTGAAACGTTTGTTGCTTATATTTTTAAGTTAGTTTTTTAGCAATTTTAGCGCAGTCATTTCCCCGACATCTATTTATGGCACCAATGGATTTTTTAATGCAAACTGAACAAAATTTTCGACAGGAAACAATATATATAGGCCTTGAGGGTGAAAAAATTGAAGATTATGTTCAGGGACAATTGGTTAGACAGCAATTTACGAAAGAAATATCAATGTTAATAGAGAAAAGAGACAAATTAATTCAGGAACGTAATTCAATACTAGACAAGATTCATCAAGAACAATTGGCTAAAATAGATTTGTTAATAAGCAGAAAAAGTAAGAGTTCAGAACCAGAATATTTGTTGTTTAAAAAAGATATAGACCAGGAATTTATAAATAAACGAGAAAGGGCAAAGATAGGCGAAACAGAATATCAAATGAAATTAGATGAAGTAAGGTTAGAGATAGAGAAAAAACAAAGAGAGTCCGAAATCGTATCAGCAAATATTTCAGAGGACTTGATAACTAAATTGTTAGGAAATGAAATTGAGGAAGTAAGTGAAAAAGAGACTGAAATGAAACTGAAGATGAGACCGAAGATGAAATAGAGAATGAAACTAAGGATGAAATTGACGTTGAAACGGACGCAACTGAAGGTAGAACTGAAGATCCTAAAGATGAGACTAAAGAAGAAATAATGACTAATGATAATTATGACCAATGTAGTTCACGGATGGACAATGCCAAGGGGGAAGAACAGATGACCTTGACTGTTAATAAGGACGACACAGGGTCAAATAAGAAAAGAAAAAAAAGAGGCACGCTACTGACTCACCAAGTGCAAAGGTCACGCCTTTGGTTGAGACTAAAGCGTTAGCACAAACAAAGACGGGTGACAGTAAGCCAAGTTTACCAGAAGCAAGGGGAGAGAAAGGTAGGTCGGACGCCACGGACGACATCAAAGGGCTACTAGTGGACGCTGACCGTGACCGAAGCGTAGGATCGAGCACAATGACTATGGGTCAAGGAAAACTTTCACGTCTTGGCATAAAAGCCAAACAAAAAGCACGAGAGATAACGGGAGTGACCGTTATTGTTGTTCAGTGTGAACAAAGGGATAGTACACTGATGGACGCTTCGCCGAAGGTCGTCAGATGTAAGGATAGCGTGGGTTTAACACGCCACGGACAACAGACCATTGATGAATTTGTTAAGGCAAATGTGAATCGTAGAAGTGGTATATCAAAACAAAGGTGTTTTGAAAGTAGTCTTGAAGAAATAAGAAGTGAGTTTTTATGAGAAAGTCATAGAAATGATGACTTAGACTTAGGTACAAAAGATTTTGGCCTTAATAAACGTTTGATTAGTCTAAGACAGACTAATGGTAGAAGTCGAGGAGTACAAAAAGAGGAGTTTGAGTTGGGAGATGAGTAATAAGGAAAAGATGGGTTAGTTGAATCTGAGTCAAGCTTTTAAGACGCCAGGAGAGGTTATACAAGTGCAAGTCAGTAGTACAGAAGACACAATCGACCACAAGCTAACAGGTAAGCTAACTGTTAGTTATGTGTGGCCTGTTAATTGTATATGTAGGCTGACATTGCAAACTTTTCAGTTAAACTTTAGTCATTTAACTCACAAGAAATTTTATCCTAGCATAGACATGCCTCGAACGGGAATTGGCACATGCTTGCTTAAGGGCACAGGGGAGAAAACTCTTTGTACCTGTTTGTAAGTACCTGACAGACACGACCACACGTTAGCTACTTACAGTGGACTGAATTGACTTTGACATACATCTACGACTATGAGCTTGAATATGATTTTGTTAGGAACTTAGAGACTTTTGATTTTTTTTTTTTAACTTGAACTTTGAAAACTGATTTATTATGCAAACTTTGAATTATTCACAATTGTTGTATACTTTGAAACTTTACGTAAGTTTAAGAATTTTTTAACATTATTGAATTTGTCATTGAAACTTTGGAAGTAGGTGCTATTGAATTTATAATATCATACAAAAAGCTGTTAGATGATTTTTTGATATTGGTGGATTTTGATGCTACTTGTTACCCACTTGTATAATGACAACATCTATGAACACTTTTACAATTTTGTATCACCAGTGTACTTACTGAAGTTGATGATTGTTTTAATATGACAATTGTTTTAAAGAATGTGTACTTATATTGTTATGATTGCTATGAGCTCTCATGTGTTGATAATAAGAAATAGATCTTATCCTTGATTTTGATTGCTATACAATGCTTATCATGTTGTTGTATTTAGACACTATTTTGATGTTTCTGAATGTATGATCTAGCTCATTATGATGCATCCTTGGAATAGATGGTACTTACGAGAATTAATGGTTAAATTGGCTGCATTGTTTTAACTTTGAAAATGAAAAGTCTGTTATTGTTATTGACTTGTTCTTTTTTTCTCTCATTTCAGATAAGAATATATATAAATTAAAATTTTGTGAATTTTAGGGATAATTAAGACTTGATGTTTATATATAATTATTATGTTAATGTTTGTAATGGTTGCTATATGTATTGGATATACATGATGTCATGATGTACTGTTTAAATTCAGATTTTATGACTTACATGTTTCATATTGTCAATTGTGATATTTTATTGGTAATGTTAGGAATTAAATCAATTTCAACTTAGTATTATATTGTTATGCCATGTATTAGAACATTATTATTACATATTTTTTTAGCAAATTGTACTGTTAGGTGTTACAATACAAGTATTGTCAAAGAGTAAGAGGGGGAGTGTTGACTTCCTCCCCACCTCAATTTTAGAACCTCTACATAGTTGAGAACCGTTGAGGGTAGGGGTAGGTCCATCAAAGCAACAGGGACGCTGTCCTTGAGATGGACAAAGATCCATGATGGACCATGGAATATTCCATAGTATTAGTAATAGGTTTGGACGTACTCGAAGTCATGCATGTCAGCGCGTGATTATCAGTTGGTACACGCCACTGACCAATCAGATGAGAACGGTTAGCTGAACCACGCGAGGGTATGGGTCTTTAAATACGGTATCTAAACCTTACACCAGCCTCTTCGCAGAATATTCGTAGTACACCAGGTCTGCGGTGTGACTGGCGAATAAGAGTTGAGTCTAGCTGAAAGTTTGTTTCAGGTTTGAGAGTTACCTAGACTTAGAATAGTCAAATGTGTTTGAATTAGTATAGGTTTTTATTATATGTATTGATATGCTTTGATATGTTATTACTATCATTGGTTTTATTATTCGATATTGTTGTTTCAGCTAGTTAGTGGACGTTAGTGGAAGTTAGAAGTAGTAGAAGTTAGTGGCAGTACGTAGTTATTACTAGTCAGTACGTAGTACTAGTAAGTTGGGGAGCCAGTGGAGTGGCGAGGAGCCATTGGGCTACATCTCAGACAGGAGATCTGGAGCGGAGAAGGGGACAAGGTGGCCTTGCCTGCACACGTGAGAACCCTTGCAGTCAGTGACCAGTGCGGAAGGGGCCGACTGCCAATCATACTGACCACGGAACAGGACAGCGCTACGCCTGATTGACCAGACCGGAGCATAGAGGTTCAACCAGTCCTTTGGCCACGCCCATTCCATGAGTGAAGTGGGGCATAGTAACGAGCTATTTGTATCATTGTAACGACGTAGATATCGTAATTTAGCATATGTTTAGTTGCTAAGGTACCATGTATATATATATGTATATAATATATTAAATATTTTATCTCTATTATATTTTTATATAGAGAGAGAGAGGCTTCTGTTTATTATTTGTATGATCTTAGTATAGTATAGAATAGTTAAGTGAAAACCCTAGACATAATATTAAACATTAGGGGCTCTGCGTTTGTGCGAGCACCAAGTATTCAACAGATGTAAGTTTCAAATTAATTTTTAAAATATAAAAGTAAAATAGCTGTATAGAAATAGTTCGATGATTAGTTAAAATCCAAATTTTTTT
>MUZC01002301.1:1145029-1168585 GCA_002072015.1 Radix auricularia | reverse complement strand
GTGCAAAGGAAATAAACAATCAAGACTCAGTGCAGGCGTTTCTTTTACATCTCATCCCATTTAATTGAAAGAACGTTTCTTTTACATCTCATCCCATTTAATTGAAAGAACGTTTCTTTTACATTTCTATAAGAGTGTATTATAAAATAATTGAGTTAATATATTCCTTCCAAATTTCATCTATGTAAATATCAAATACCCTTTAAAAATCAAATATGATAAACAATTATTGAAACTTTATATAAAAGAAAATACTTAAAATTTTAAAATTTATAAAAAAAAAAAGTTTAAAAAAAATTGTACATTATACAGCAAAATGTTTTCATCACATATTATCACAAAGTAGATCTGGTATAATAAATGTTTATAGATTAATAGTTTAATGATTTGACTCTTATATGTTACTTGAAGAAATAAATGAAACACATGTTATATTTCTTTTAAATAAAATATTAAAAATTATTGTCACATTATAAAAAAATTAATATAAGAAAAAATATATAAATATACCAGTCGATATATAGTTTCAAGAAAATGCTAGTTTTTCAATAACATGTACTTTTCAATAAAGGTATTTAAAGTGACTACGAAGAAGTCCTTTTGCTATACCTGTCCAATTTAATTTTGGCGGGAAAATGGGTACTATATTTTTCTTGTTCAAATAGTAGAATTCTGCAATATTATTTGGTTTTATCATTTACACTTTACTAGCTACGCTGCATTTCATTGTAAAAATTAGGAAACACTTCAAAACATGGTAAGTCGATCAAACATTCGCTAACATACCATGCTAAGTTTTTTTGCGGATGTTACCTTGAGAAGGAACCGGTAACAATTCAGTATAGAAGCACTTGACCTTGTTTCCATAATCATGAAAGCTAAAAACAAAGCTAGTGTTTGTGAACATGACAACAAAACCCCATCAAACAGGAAAAAAAGTTGAAAAACAAAAGTTACTTTTGTTTCATTACAAAACGTGTGTATTTAATTTAAATAAAGAAATTTGGGCTAAATAAAAATCATTGAATTAAGGACATTTTAAACCTATTTAAATTAATTTTGGTTTATACATGATTCTCTTTGGTCACGACACGGCAACGTCACGACTAAAGTGGTAGTTTTACTTTCGCAATTTTTCATTACTTCCTATTAAGTCTCTCTAAGCAAAAATTTAAATTGTATTTCGAAGTTTTGAGACCTATCGATACGAGTATTGAATGTAATTTGCTTACCTATGCTTATTACTGGTAATGGTTCCATTGCATATTTTAAATAATCACATAAAATAAGGAAATATATAGTATAGTAAATTCCTAATTATATATAATTATTCACATGGTACAACCATACAAAGCAAGGTGTCTAAGCCCAACGACCAATAAGCAGGAAAGAAAACGTAGTTCACTGGGTGGGGGTTCATCCAGACCAACAATGTGTTCAATTGTGGTAAATCACTTTGATCTTTAATAACGAAATAATAGCATGTATTTCGTTTTGTAATGGTTATTACATTCGCTAATGTTCGAGGCCCAGCCAAGATATTTTTTTTTTTAATTTTAAATTTTTTTTTGTGTTTGTGCCCATTCAATTCCCCCTTTCTTTTCGAACATGAATTCGCAACACGGCTGTAAGCTTTGTTTCTCGTCATAGGCAATATAACTTCGTGCTCTCCGTTGTGCTCATTGACAGAAAATTAGTCACACACTCTCCTCAACAATTATTTTCATAAAATGTCACCCGTAACTAAATCATTTGCGTATCGACTGGGTCGGTTATTTTAAAAAAATATATTTTTTTTCAAAAGTTAACCCGCATAACTGCTTCACACTGACTGACGGACGCATTTAGGCCCTTTATATATAAAATTTGCATTTATTTATACAAGATGCAGGTACCCAGCTTTTTCCCCGGTATTTAAATAAGATTTTGTGTAGAAACTTCCAAACTCTTTATTTTTAGACAATAAATTGTTATATTTATCTGAAAGCAATGAGATTCTCCCTTTTGCCATCTCTTGAGGAATACTCATACAACTTTCAATGAGAAAATTATGATATCTGCAAGTCATTAAGTCATTACCAGCAATCTCAGGAGGTTGGCGCATCAGTTATGACTGCACCAGTGTGGTAGTGTACTTTACAGCTTTGTAAATTTTCATTCTTTTACCTACCCTAAAAATATTAGAATTGGTGATTTTTAGTTTTTATATAGCTTATATAGTAAACAACAATATTTATTCCCCCGGCTGCCACTAAGTGATAATTTAAATCATTTGTGTGCCTCTTACCATGATTGATGTGTACTCAAAAACTTCGAAAATTTCATGCTTTTACCTACTCGAAAATAGAAGAATTAGTAATTTTTTATATATTTTTTATGAAGCCGATATTAGGGGAAAATAAATTTCTTGGCTACCGGCCCCATATGAGCAGGTGTTTTAAAATTCTTGTTAATTGTTTCCGTAAGCGCCTACTCAACAGTTTGCAAAAGTTTCATACTTTAACCTACACGAAAAAATCGATATAAAGGTGATGATTCCATTTTTATAAGAAAAAAAAATCATTTGGGCCCCGGCAGGTTAGCAATAATTTTTTACTTTTACACCAATGCGGAAGTGTATTCCTCAACTTTTCAAAGATTCATGCTTCTACCTAAAAAGGAAATACGAAATTCGGTGATTTTAAGTTTGTATTTATCTAATATAAGGGGAAATATCATTTTCCTTATATTTTTTTAAGGGAGCTGTTTGAATAATTTTAATAGATCATTTTTCCACCGATTTTTTCCAGAAATTGATCAATAATTTATGGAGCCCTAATATATATATATATATATTAATAATGATAATCATTAATATCTCGATTAATCAGTAAAAACAGTATTCGATTAATATTATTTTAATCGATGTAATAGTGATTAAATTTTAAGAAGATATTTTTAACTTTTTTTTCTCGATTTATCAATATAAATTTTTTTTTAAAAAAAGAAAAACATTAAATTATAATAGTTTGTTTTTTCGTACAAACTTCTCCATTAAAAAAAAAACGAATAAAGGTGTTAACTTTAATGTAAGCAATTTTTATAAGGAAAATGGTATTTACAAAAAATGTTGTTTTTACTTATTTAACAATACATTTTTTTTTAAATTCATTGACATTAAATTGAACTACTTTTATTTAAATATATCTCCTAAAATGATGTTTTTGTATTAAATACGTAAATTCTGGGCATTTTTGAAATTTTCAGGTTACTTACATCATACATTTTATTTCCAGCTCCAATAAAATTATCGATTAATTATTCGGTAATTTTTTTCCTAAAGTTAACGATTAAATCTAAATTAATCGAAATTGTTTAATGATTAAAAAAACAACATCAAGATCATCTTTTTGTCTCAAGTGGTTCAAAAGTCATGATTTTTTTCTAAGACCTCATAATCACTTTTTTCACTATGTTGCCATCCTTCACATTTTGTGCCCTTTTATAGCATTTTCTAAAAAAAGCCCATAGCTATGTATTTAATTTAATTTTAAAACTATAATATTGTAGGAGATATATTTAATTATAAAAAGTTCAATATAATGTCAATGAATTTAAATTTTGTTATTGTTAATTAATTAAAAACAATGTGTTTTTTATATCATTGTCCTTATAAAACAGGCTACTTAAAGTTTTCACGTTCGTCATGTTTCCTTTAGATGGAGTTGTTTGTACGTAAAAAACAACCACAAAATATTATTAATTATTAATAATTAATTATTTATTAATAAATCGAAAAAAAATTGAAACATTGTCTTTAATCTTAATTGCTAATTTATCTTATTAATTATCGTTTAAAATAATTTTAATCGACACAAATTTTACCGATNATATATATATTGTAAATATAAACTATATTGATCTTATTGACACATAAGAGCAAAATATTGAATAAAATAAAATTTAGAAAAAGCTTTCTATTTCATTTTTCTTTATTTTGAAAACTGATTTCTTAAAAATTTCTACGCTGAAAAAAGAACTTTAAAAAGTAGATATGCTTTCCATTTCACAAAACTATTCTCTAATAAAGCAGTATTGAATTATCTTTAAAGAAATATTTGAATAACATAATTTAAAGCATGTATAATTGAAGAAGTAGTATATATTTTTATTTGATTCTAAAATAGAAAAAAAATATGAGTTGAATTGAAATATTTCTTCGCGATTTGTGTTATAAGAAATCAGGTACAAAGAGAAATGAAAGAGGATAAAAATAAGTTGAAAAGACAGCTTAATGAACATTAATACTTAAATTTAAACATAATGACAGCGTTAACCAATTTCTGAATGAATAAAAAAGTATATATTTATGTTAAAGCAAAATTATATAATTTTATAAAGAAAAAATACGAATTCTTCAATTTTCCAGCATAAGCTACCTTAAAAAATGAGTTTTAGTTAAAAGATGCTATGTTTCATATTTAAAGATATGTTGAAAAGTCATTGCTGTCTTTTCCAGCTTGCTCATGCAGATGCTCTTGAAAAATATCAGATAGAGGGTTCGTGTCGGTTGCAAAATCTTTAAGGAGGACATAACAATGTACACGGCAAAATCAAAATACCCAAAAATTTAGTTGTCAAGTTCACGAAAAAAACTTTTAAAAAAAAATCAGTTTTTAACAAATAAATTTCTGGCCAACATAACATCTACTGGGTTTAAACAAAGACAAAACGATAGCCAATAAAAATTTACAATTATTCCTAAAATGTCCTTCCGTTCGGTCCCTTAAGTTTAGCAACAAATGATACATGCCAATTGTTTGGTTTAGATTCAGAATTATTGATATGAAATGAACGTTAATATAATCTAGAATGATTAATGGGATTTTCCCGCTATGAAATTTCTAATATGAGACTGTAGCACGTTGCGCATTATAATGACACGTACTTGTGTTATGTGATGTGGGGGGAAATGAAGCCATAGAGTAAATATTCGATAGTGATCTTTTAAGTTAAAGACGACCATTCTAAACAGAGGATAATTGCGTCCGTGATGGTTTGTTGTTGATAGCAGGAAGAGCATTCATATTGTTGTGTGTAGAAGGATTTCTTTGTTAAATAGTTGAACAGATTAACCAGATAGATTATACTGATGGTGTTTGACTTGTTTGGTTTTAGTCTGTCGTTGTAAGAGATGCAATGACCAATAACTTAACAATAGCATTTTTATACGTTAAATGTCTGTCCTGTCAGTTTGACCTTGCAAAAGCGACTACTCCTTAATCATACTAGGTAGAGGATTCGGGGGGTTTTTTTTGTTGCAAAAATGCTAAGGAGGACGCGAGAATCAGCACTGGCCTAAAAATTACGTAACAAAATTTACTGGATTTCTTTTATAAAAAAAAAAGAAAGCGAAAAAAAATCAGTATTCTCTCAATTTCCCCCTAACCACAACATCTATTGGATTTAAACGAACGCAAAATGATAGCGAAAAATATTTAGAACAATTTTAGTTTAGACACTTGTGAAAAGTCTTTTTTTCGATGGACTCCGCTAATTCTAGCCGCAATTTTTAGATAGCTGTTGTTTTGTTTCGTTTCAGAAATATAGATTGGAAATGAGTTATGTTGTAGTTATATAAAAAAAAAAAACACACACACAATTTACTGGAGTTTTCAAGTTTTAACAAAATAGGCTTTTCCCTTTTAGCACAAAAAAATATTGAGATCATTTTAAAAAATCAAATAAAAACTCTCAATTTTCTTATACTAAATATATATATATATATAAATATTTAAAGTCTGTTTTGTTTCCTTCACATAATAAAACGGAGTGCATTCAAATCATTATTAGATATTTTTTTCACAACAGTATCACAATTAGTTAACATATATGAATGTTACAGGACCTGCACTTAATAATCTAAAAACAACGTTTATAAACAACTAGTAGACGCGTCATGGGTTACAGCGATCTCAGTACAAAATGAATAAATTAAAAGAAACCAATGACTGGTATGATGTATATACATTTGTGCCAGAAACTTTCACGGAAGCGAGCAAAAAAAAAAAAAAAAAGTAAAAGGTTATTAGCTAGTAGATAAAGTAATTAATAATTAAAAGGCTTACAATTATAATTATTTTTTTTTAAAATTCAAAACTATATAGAGGCCCTTGTCCCTCAAAAAGTGGTGATTTGATTTGAATTGTCATTTGTCTCAAGCTGTATGTTTCAACATCGAGTAAAATTAAATAGGGATACAAATATATTAACGTGCAGTAAAATAAAGACATCCAGGATCCTAAGCCCCGAATGACAGGACATTATGAGTTCATTGCACTTTGTTATTTAATGCAAAGTCTTAAATTTATATTTTAAAATTTGGTCAAAATAGAGATATTTTCTCCTTATCTAACACTTAAAAAATTTAATATTGTTAATATTTAGGGTGAAAAAAGTCTTTAAAGGGCCCCGACCCATTCGGTTCTAGATGTTAATTGCAAATAGATGATTATTTAAATTAATTTTCGACATGGAAACACCGAACTATATATTTGTATTATTTTTTTTTTTAATTATTATTTTTTGTTCATGTGAATAAATTGATACGTCTTTTAAAAAAAAATCTTTTTTACCTTATTTTTTAAAATAATAATTTTTTGTAAATGTTGAAAAAGTGACAACTAAGGCTTGACCAAAGATTATGAAAAATATTCCATCTTCAAAATGATGCACACCATTATTTAAACTGGCAACATGATGTTGCAACCAAATACTTGAAGACGGACATAGTGGGATCGACGAAACTCTTCGTCTGTGAACATATCTTTGATGTTATCTCTTTGTTTATTGTGCTTGGTACTCGGGCTCGTGAAAGGCACGTGCCATCCCAGAGGATCTATTATTAAACGACGTGAAAAATGGTGGTCTGGATATACATTTTTGAGAGAAATAAACATTAATAAATCGAAAATCATACACAAAGTAAACAAAAATTAAGAAAATAAAAGTTAAAACTTAATTGCATTGTAATTTAATAAGTGAAAGAAAGCAATAATAAAATACAAATTAATTGACTTTCGCAAATGTCTTATCATTTATTTTTTTAAAAAAATTATTATCTTTTTTAGATCTATATTTCTTTTATTTCATTTTTAAATTTAAGGTGAGAACATTGGATATTTTGTTGTGCAGTGTAAATCTTGTGTAATCGGACTGCGTTATAGCTTCTTAAAATATTTTTTTTTTAAAAATACATTTAAAAAAATACTACAACCAAAAAAACAAGGTACACTAGCTAACAATGTATTCGAACAATACGTTAAATTAAATTAAGAATACAAAAGTACACATGACGGAAAAGCCTTCGTCAGAACAAATAACTTACACAAATATTAAAATTATATTTTCATTTTTAGACCCCAATAAATACAACAGTAACACAGTATACAAAAGAGTGAAAAAGTTTCAGTGTAGATCACAACACTAGAATGATTACACAGTTATTTAAAATTTTGACATTGGTTTGACCCGTTTTCTATGCCAAAGCATATAGTAAGTAAAACTTGTATGTACAATCTTTAATGTGTATCGCTAACATACCTTTAAATTGTTTAGAGTACGGACATATAACCAATCTATTACCACGTGTTTATAATATTGCTTTGGTTCCTTTTAATATTTTGTTTTTCCTCTCTGCAGCGAAATTAAGTATTTTCCAACGCAATATTAAACTAGTTGTTATGATCCCAGAGATCTCAAAATTTTACCACAAAAAGATCTTGGATCATAATGTATTGTGTCAAATTTCAAATCGATTGAATTTAACGTAATTAAATTAATGCAATTTTGTATTTATGTCCAAGAAGCACGTGTAGATCTATACGTCAGCTGTTGTTGACTTTCACGTGGCAAACTAGCTCCCCAAGTGACTAATCCCAGCTGTATTGAAACTTTGGTCGGGAGCTTATGAGGTTTTTGGTATAAAAATAGAGGTAAAATAAGATGGATTAAAACTAATAAGTTCAAGTTAATTGATTTAATTAATATGACTAAAAATGTGGGTGGGTGCTCTACATTCTCCTTTTTAATTTAGAAATGCAACACAAAATATGCTTGTTTAGTATAAAAATTAAAGATTTGCAATTAAAAATGCAAAAGACATATCTATCCCTGAGAGAATGAGTGAACTGCATATGTAAAACCTCATAAGAGCCCGCCCCACATTGTTAGTGAGATTATGTCAATGTACTTAAAACTAATAAGTTTTATTTTTTTCTTATTTTTAGTCCACTTAAAAAAAAAATATTTTATTTTTAAATTTAAATATCTCTTTTTTTTTTTATTTACAATGTAGTGTTGTTCTCAAAGCGATCTTCCAGACTACGACATTTATAAACTTAGTGGATTTTTCTTTCTTTTTTTTTTTTTTTTTGCATCTATTAAGTCTAATGATCACACTAAATTTTAAGAAAAGTTAAACGAAAGAAAAGAAAATTTCCATGCAGAAGATCAATTTATAATTGGAAAAAATAGAAAAAAAAACTAACAAACGCCTCAGGATACTTGTTTAAGGAGTTGAGTACAAATTAGCATCCTTATCCGCCATCTGAACATGAACATTATCTGACCATATGACTCACTCACCAAAGCAGCTTCTAAGACAATGTCCAGTGCAGGACACGAGATGAAAATGTTAAACTGAACTGCTAACATATTACGTCTCTGTTGTGTTGTATTCTGTTTAATCAAGAAGTTGTGGGGTAATTTCCCTATTTTATTTTACTGCATTCTAATTTACACTTGTAAATATATTATCGTCATTTGGCTTAGAAACATGAAGTCAGACATGGATAGTAGTAGTTTATTTCCTGACTATTATTTTTAGTTTGTATGCAATAAAAATACTAGTGTGCTATTTGGAGTGTGTCGTTTGTTTTTTTTAATGAAGCCCAAAAATTTTGCTTAGGACATCCACAAATATAAATTATATTTGTATGGTAGTGAATTGGTTTTTAATTCATTGCTTTGAACAGTAGATAATCGAATCAGAAATAATGTGTTACATTTTTTAAAAAAACTTTCTGTATCACATTTTTAACATATTAAAATAAAATTTGTCAAATCTATTGTCAATGGAATATTAACAAATTAATCATCAGAATTTATGTCACAGCTCAAAATAGGTTAATTTTTTAAAAAATAATTATGTTATATACAAACTGTACATCAAATTTCCGAATATATTTGAATGTCGTAAAAAAATCCTCCCTCTTGCAGAGACTAGACTCACAGAATTTTTTTTATTAAAAGATGTTCTACAAGACTTTTGGCAAATTATCATTTCTTTCAATACGCCACTTGCCAATTATATAATAAAATGATAACTAAATTACACTTCAATACATAACAAAATGATCACTCAAAAACATCAAAAATATTGTTAAACCTAATTGGTATTTTACACTTATGAATATTAATGCTACGGTTTGAAAAGGTTTTGCTATTGTGGTTATAGCAGTGCGAGTAGAACGTGTATAATACGTCGTCTCTGACACGAAAAATGAGACAGGACAATCATTTTAATATTGTTACTTATTACTTACTTTTATTTTTTTTTATTCATATTGTCGTAATAGAGAAGTGGACATCCGGATATCCGGCATGCGGGATATCCGCACTAGATTTTGAGATTATGGTAGCTATCCTGATTCTGCTAATTCGTATCGCCGATCCGAAAGTCTCCGGGTGTCAGTTTAGTAAGGAATTTTAGAAATTAAATTAAATTAATATTAATAGAATTAGTAAAAATTTAAAAACAAATTACCAGAAACGAGTTAACGAGCGGTACACGTTAGGATTTATAGTGAAAAATATATGTTTGTTAAAGGCATTGATTATATTTTTAATGAATAGTATATTTGACGTGATGCACATTTATGGTCTGTCGAGACGACTGTTGGAAGGGAGGTACAACTTGCCCTCGAAACGACGGCGGAACGTCCTGGGAAGGGCTTTGTCGCTAGTATTTACTAATTGACTACGGCATAAACAGCTACTTTTAGTTTTTTCGCCGAAAACTATTAGTTTGAAATCAGAGGTAAAATATTCAGTGTTTCGTGATACAATGTGAGATCTCAGTCTTAACACAGTCACTAGACGATCTCAGTCTTAACACAGTCACTAGACGATCTCAGTCTTAACACAGTCACTAGACGATCTCAATCTTAACACAGTCACTAGACGATCTCAGTCTTAACACAGTCACTAGACGATCTCAGTCTTAACACAGTCACTAGACGATCATCTCAGTCTTAACACAGTCACTAGACGATCTCAGTCTTAACACAGTCACTAGACGATCTCAGTCTTAACACAGTCACTAGACGATCACAGCCACTATGCTTATTTGTAATTGTATTGTAATTTTTTAAGTTTGAGGCATGTTGTTAAAATATTGATAACCAAGGTTTATTCAGGCAACATATTAGAACTCCAAATGCTAAATATCTCACAAGATGCACATTTTGCAAATTTGTTTAATAGTACAGGAGTTTCTTAAAGATTTTTCAATTTTTTATTATTATTTAGATATCCAGGAGGAGAAATGCTGTGCCTAAATCATTGTTATACTTTTAAAAAATATTGAAAAAACAACTAAAAAGTCGTTAAATTACACAGAACTTGGCCTGTAAATTCATATAAATAAACTACACCGATTGAAGTAAAAATTAAAATTTCTTACCCTTAGGTTTTGTCTCATTTTATCATATCTTGGTATTTTACAAAAAGCATTTATCAAACTCATATTAAAATAATAATATCAAAGCATCAAACATTGTGTATTTCATAATAAAAACAAATACTAAAAATATGTGGTTTTTCTTTTTACAAATTTACGACAAAGAAGATAAACCTAATATTTGTCAATATATTTACGTCCCTTCATATTGTCTCCCATTCACCATTGATGCACAAAAATAAATTCTTTTTTTCTTGGAGTAAAGGCATGAAAGCACATATCTTAAAATTACCCGTTAATAAACCCATATACAGACGAATAAATCAATACGCGTTATAGAATTAAAATATTGCTTTTTTCTATTTTAAATATTTGATTGACTTCCTACAGTTCTAGGTATTACCATGTATGAAATCGTTTATACCTTTCAATATGCACACCATGCAACCAAATAAGATCAGGTCGAACATTACAACAGCAAATAATCATAAGTTACATTTTGTTTCCTTAAAATTCGTAAAGATAACTCACACAAATAGAGACATACATACACATTTTTTTATAATTATCATACATTTTATAAAAAGAAAATATAATTTTAAAGAAATCACAGTATTTTGTTTATTCCAAGGACCCATACGACACAATACTAAAAATCAGAAATATTACAAAGGTAAAAGTAATTACATGTGTTCGCCCGTCAGTAGAAATTGTTTTGTTTTTCTCTAATCGTAGTGTTGCATTACATCATTCCCAAATTATTCAGGGCGATGATATTGACAAATAGCTCATTCAAGCTGGACAGTTCGCTGGTGTAACAGTATTTCAGATGACGCAAAATGGTGCTTGTTGTTTTACATATACATCTTAAAGTAGTATGTCTTCCCCTTGGACACCCATGAGATAAGAACACCGCCGTCAAGCTTGCAACTGAAATCTTAATTGGACAATCTGGGGTCTCCTTAGTTGAATCTACATGTAGAAAGTTTGGTATAATTTTACAATCTTTTGAATAAAACATTAATATTAAAGAAAATATTTATTTAAATCTGCTTTTTTTAATTGTGTTTATGAGATAACTACTTTTATCATGACTCGACTTTTTTATATTTGTAAACAGTTTTAGAAAAGAAAAACTCTGCCAATGCTACTGTTGTTTCAAAATGTAAGGCTTCGGAGGACTCTAGAATTTTGTTATTACTCACTAAAGAAAAATGTGCGTCATCCTATAGCGTCATATAAACAAGTTAAGACATATTACTGATGATGAAATGAGACCAGCTGGACATGTAATGTTAAAACCACGGGAAGTACACAGGTAACTATTCAGATTTAATGCTGTTAAGCGGGGAATACGAAAAAGACTTTGACTGATGATAATTTAGATCTTAGACAAGTATTTGATGTCCTCAAGTCCGCTTAAAGTAAACTACGGCAAAGTCGCTGAAGCCTTTTTGGTAATTGTAGTTGTTGTCTTTATGATCCTCTAATATTATCAGATATTTATATATAGGTCTTGGACTATATATGCTTTTTTTTTCAAATTGAAATCCAATCGAATAGTTATGGTAAATCCCATATGAAGATTCTAATTATTTATTTAGCTAGACCACCTAAATCATATGAAAAGAAAAGTTAAGCTTTGCTAATGTAACTTCTGTTTTAAATGAGAAGGATACTTTTTATTAAATGTTTTAGAAAAGCAAAAAACTTATGATAGAAACATAGGAATATTTTTAAACATAAAATTTAAAAAAATTAAAAAAAACACTTAAAAATACATTTTTAAAACTATAAATCCTTTATATACGAGCAATAACTTTTATAATACGCATTGCACGACAATTACAAAATCTAAAATTTTAGTCATTTGTCAAATATGTACATGATTTAAAGTAAAAAAAAATAGAAAAAAATTAACATCTAGAAATACAGTCTGCGAGCTAAATTTTAGCGCGATTTGATTTAAGGTAAAGGATTAAAAAGAACACGTTTAATATTGTTCACTTCACGAGACATAATAGCAATTGCATTTAGAAATCGGGAATATATTTCAAAAGAGTATACCAATATAACACGCACCGCACTGTGCGACAGGTATTAAGTAAAAAAATATGTTAAATATAATACGCACCGTGACACACTGGTATAAAAATCAACATGCAAAATAGAACTTCATAGAGCCAATCGATTTTTAGCGCATTTTCGAGATGTCGAAATCGCTATTGCACCCGTTTTGTCCGTCCGTCCGTCTGTCATCACCCTGATCACAGGATCCATAAGTCCTAGACCCATGATGTATATATGTTTTTTGTATGTTCTGACCTGCCATTGGTGCATCAACACTCAGTTACTCGATCCGTTAAAAAATCCCGTTAAAACTACCAAAAAACTTTGCGAATCGAGAGTTAACACTGGCACAAGGAACGGCCGCCATTGCCGGAAGTCGAATAGAGCATTTTTCAAGCATTCAAGAGTGGTGCGAAGGCGTGCAAAAGAATTAGTTGTTTTTTTTAGTTGACGTCATTAGAATATGTGTAAAGGTTTAGAGACTTTTACGTCATCATTTGTGGTGACTTGTAGTTAGATTAAAGAGAAAATAAAAAATTTTAAAATGTAAAAAAATGACTTTTAAATTTAAAAATGTCAGATATATTCATTACACAAGAAAATTCATAAAAATATGTCTAAAATCTAAACACAATTACTGATAACTACATAATGCTGATATCTAACATAAGTACTGATACATAATACGAAAATGCGCTAACACGTCCTGAGTTCCAAAAGGGACCAGGCTTAACATGATTTTTTTTAAATACAGAACGTTTGATCAATCGGAAATTTCCAAAAGTAATTTTTATAATGGGCACGTGTTTTATCCGCCAAATTTAAGCTTGCTAGCTAACGGAGAAGTGGTTAAAAATAGATAAAAAATATTTTAGACATGTAAGCAAAACAAAGCAGAAGTCACAAGCTAATAATTCGGATTTAAAAACCTGTCACAAAATAGTTTTTGACGATAAATCATTTATATACGAGACATATCTAAAAGTGTGTTTATCATAATACTCAACGCACGAAAATTTTAAAAAGTATAAAATTTAAAGTAATTTTTTTTTAAAAACTAAAATATATGTAAATAATTAAAATTGATAAAAAGTAAATAGTGTTTGTTTAAAGATTACATGTATTACAAACGTTTTTTTTTCTGAATTATTTTGTTAAGTTGCCTGAGTTCTCGGTACCACATGCTGTCCAGACAGACAATGTGCATTCCTAATTTTTCTCAACGTCATTTACCTACAATAATGAAACATAAACAATACTTGCGAATAACTAGCAATTTAAACGTAACGTTGCAATTTATATGTAAAACACTATTGAGTAGTACTTGTTTGTTATAAATGATATTAGTTCGTTTAGGAATTATTGTCGAAATAGACAAAAAATGTGCTCTCTTGATATATGTTTTTGCATTCCCCCAAAAATAGACAAAAACAATCTTACCATCATTTAGGACTATGTAATTTTCCTTTTAAGGTATGATTTAAACTATACATTTTTGAAAGGTTTCTAAGACTTACATTGAACGTGGAGCCGGACAGGTTAAATATCTTCGTTCTCTGCCGTTGGATTTGAGAACTCCTCACCAGGGGAGATGATTGTGTTCACAAGGCTGACAATCATCGCTTACTCACTGAAAGTATTATAGGGTTCTTCAATTCTAAAACCGGAAAACGTTATAGCTCATTTCGTAATGTTCTTTTTTTTAGACTACATTTTAGCGAAACAAAGTTTTGAGGCATAAATACAGTCAAATCACTATGTTCTCAAAAGTGTTAGCTTAGTAAAATTAAGAATTTTTTATTTTTATTTTGCAAGTCCAATAAGCTGTCTTAAATTAACGAAGAATTAAAAATTAACTGATAGGATCAATCATTCTCAATACATCTACAATCACGTATTGACTCGTATCTTTTATTAATTTTTTTTTTATGAATTAGACCTTACAAAAGATAAATTTATATATAATATTTGGGGCCGTCCATAAATGACGTCACGCGATTTTTGTCGATTTTTTACCCCCTCTCCCCTTACGTCACGCGTCGTCACAAAATCGTCAAACCCACCCTCAAAAAGTACGTCACAAAACTTTACCCCCCCCCCTAAAAAAAAAGAAAAAGAAAAAAAAAAGAACAAAAATTATTTTCTATAATTTGAAAATAAGAATGTTTCAAATCACTGTTTTGTCATTTAAGTATTTACTGTAGGTCTACATTGTATTATCTTAACATGAGGGAAGCTATGTAAAAGATATTAAATAAATTCAATAACTTGTAAGCCAGTGATTCTCAAACTTTTTCGTATCAGAAGACCGGCAAGAATTTTTCCATTTCACCAGGTAACATTGCTTTATTTTCCCGTTTTTACATGATTTTCTCTGTACTTATTTGATAGCATAATGAGTCCATCCACACAGCTTAAAGCCCTATACGATTATGCATGAATTCGGCTTGTTTTATATATTACATTTTTAAAAAAAAAAATTATTTGCCATGGCATAGCAAGACAGCTAACGAACAATGCAGCGGTAATGTCAAAAACCATTGATGTGATTAACCTTCGCGATTAAGCTCGCGAATGTGACTTGATATTACAAGGATCATTGCATTGTTTATAGACCTAGAATATATAGATACAAGACATTTCCACAAATTTATTTCGATCTTCTGATGACATTTTCCCTGCTAAGTATATGCACATCAAAGGCATTTGATCTAAAATTATTACATTGATATCACACCTCATGTTTTCTAAAAAAATTATTAGGTATGCGTTAGGAGAGGAAAATGGCCCATTCTGTATGAACCCCACATTTGTGCAGGAAAGTAGGGTGTCATCTTGTGCGTCGCAAAATATAGTAATTCTTGCAAGTTGAGGACTGAAATACTATTACATTATTAAAATATCCAACATTATCATAACTTTTAACTCCGAAGCTTACACATTTTTAATATTTTTTTAATTCTTTCTTCTTCAGGATTTTACGTACGTTACACAACAGTTGTAAATATAATGCCACCAATAAATTATCTCCTTTGGGGTAAAACGGGAACTCTTGGGGGTAATGCTCAATCATTGTGGGCATAGAAAATTTGCTAGAATCTGCTACTTTTGGGTTAACAGTAATGTTAATATAAACTTTTATAATTTTAATATTTAAATATCCTATTGAACCTGTCTTTTTTTTTCAAACCGTTTAACTTTTTTAACCGGCTTTCCAAAAAAGAAAAAAATGTTTTTACATCCTTAGATTATATTTTATTTCAATGTATACAAATTAAGCATTGACTATAAATCATTACTTGTAACTTCTTTGTTTATTAAAAAAAAAAAGTTATTTTAAAATAATACTTTTTTAAAATAACATCTGGGACCAAAGGGGAATTTTTGGGGGTAATGCAGACTCATTTGGGACATATAACATCCATTACACTCCACTAGATATATTCAAATATGTCATGGTACCATATGCCCACTATTGAACCGGTTCCTTCCTGAAAATGCATTTGTTAAATTTGTTATCTATGTAGATTTAGTATTTACGTACTATACGAAGACATCTAAATCCTACCTACTTTCATTTATATTGACAAAATTAATAAAAATTACTTGACTGTATCAAGTATCCTTTCTGTCAAATTTAAAATTAATGCCTTAAAAACTGAGTTCAGAAGAAAGTTATTTTGTGCTCCTCTCGAATTGCGATGTAAAGAATTTTTTGCCTTCAATAAAGTTAGAGAATATATTTTACTAATTTTAAATGGACACAATTATCATTATATTTAGAATGGCCAGAGGCTTTTGACCAAAAATCAATCGAAAAACTATATCAAACTTAAAACTTTTATTATTATATCAAATAGATTCCCCTCCCCCCACCCACCACCGAAATGAATATTCGGTGTCGTTTTGACTTAAAATATCTACATATAATCATATTCAGATCTTTTTAGACACTTGTCCTGTTTGTAAAACTCACCAGTAGCAGTTTCGGAGGGGGGGGGGGGAAATAACCGACAAAAAAAAAGTTCGCAGACTCCTGACGCGATTGCACCAAACAAAACTGCGGTTACATCACAAAAGCTTTGATGTCAACATCAAACGACGCAGGGTTACAATGTCGTATGTTCACTTGTGGATTCTCAAACTTAAGAATTATAATTATATTTAATTTTCGTGTCTTGTTAACTTACGCCAACCGGCGTCTGATAGCCTATCGACCGGCACTTTGAGAAGAATTTTTTTAAAAAAGGCATTAAATAAATTTTAAGTGACAAAATATTTCAGTGGAAGTTTTATTTAAATTTACCCATTCGACGTGACGTCACATTTCTTCAACTTTTTCCCCCGACGTCACGCATCGTCACAAAAGTGTGACCCCCCTCCCCCCTAGGTGATGACGTCATTTATGGACGGCCCCTTTCTATTAATAGATTGCCGCCATATTATGAACATCCTTATATGTTAAAGAATTAGAGAGTTGTTCAATTTGGACTGCACATATTTAAAAATACATTTTTAAACAATACAGGTAATTTATTTTAAATATTTTACTTTTGAATTAAGTAAAATAAGTTTATTTTCGAAATAAGATTATTTAAAAATTTATAAAATGATACTGGAAAGCTTAAGGTCTAAGAAAGCCATACTTCCGTATAAGGTAATGTAAACCAGTTGACGCATACTACAGTCTTAAAATAAAGATAATATCTAATATCTTAAAATTCAAATCACTTTTTAAAGGCTAATCTATTAGTTCAAAATATCAATCGCAGTGGCTAAGATTCTCACAGAAAATACGTTTCAAAATGCCAACCGTTTAGTGTTAGCCCACATGCGACATTTCATCATTGAATATATTTTATGTAGATGTACAGTTAAATAAAAGGGCAATTAACGAAAGGAGAGCGATAGAAATAAGGTGACTTTGAAAGTAATTAAATGGGAAGAAACTTTTATGGTTTTTAATTTTAATATTATTAATCAATGCATAACTTTAAAAAAGCCAGGCAATCTTGTAAGTAAGTCAGGAAAAAATAAGTTTTAAAAAGAAAAAAATAACTAATTAATAATTGAATACTATACATTGTAAAATTTACCTTCCCTCAATAAAACTTTTTGTCACACGTAGTCTTAAAGGTTCCCTTTCAAAAAATAAAATTAAACAACTCTTCGCTTATTAATATCGTATTTACATTTTTAAATTTTAAAAGTGACATTTAGAAAAAGTGTTTGTGTTTGCGTGTGTGTGTGTCTAAAAGATTTCCAACTGCTTAAGTAACAGTTACCAGTCTTAAATAAATATCATCTGTCAATAAAATATCGGTATTGTTTTGTGATTTTCAATTAGACAGCAATTTCTCCTCTTCAGTGGGCCGTACAAGAATTAGGATGCTGTTTTTTTATATTCTAAATAGTTTAAGTTTTTAAGTCGCGATGGACAACCAAGGCGAACAACAGATACAAATTGCTCACTTGTAGCACTTTAACTTTGCTCCTGGTTGACGTTACATATAGGATCGCTTACAAGAATCTAGTCACAATCCTTGTGGACGTCCATTGCCTGAAACAAATATGGGAAAAATTAGATCTTAGATACACATTAATGTACTGGATGACTATAAATTCTTTTATAATCACTTTGAAAAAAAGTAAATTTCTAAAAAAATGTAACATTTTATAATTGTTATTGATATTTTAAAAAACAATCAAATGTATTGCCTTTAACAAAAACGTGCAGTATAAATATTTTAGTAGTTTAGTAAAAGAGTTGACCATTATTTACTCGATAATATGATTGCATTTTGTAACTCAAAGAGTCAAACAATGAAATTAAAAATACCACAACTTAACAGTGACAATTATTGTTATTATTTCAATATATTTTCTGTTTCAGCTCGCTTTCTTCGTGACAGTTTTAACCTACATGTTGAGATTTTAATAGGATCGGTAAGGAACAAAAACAATAAAAAAAAAATAAAAGTACTTATATATAGTAAAACAAAACAAAAACAATAAGTTTAACCTTTAAATTGTAACGCTAATGCATATTGGAGTCGGGATTAAGGACTATGATTACACCTCTACACATTATGGAATATGTGAACAAATTAAAGTCGACACATCTTTAGAAAAATATTTAAACAAAAATAAAATTAAAATAACAACAAACAAAAATAAATACATTAAAATTTGGAGTAAAAAACATATTTTACAAAATGAGAACAAACATTACCTTTCAATTGCGTTGAACGCTGTAAATACTCGACTAAAAGCTAGTGTGGAAAAGGCGACTTGTGAGAGGCATGACTTTTAATATGAAATCTAACATTACTGATATAGTTAAGTATGAAAAGTATGTAGTTCTTAAAATTTTAAATATCATTTAGTAATTTAAATAAGATAGTAATTCAAAATTAAATCTATTAAACATACACAAATTAGATATGCTATAAAACCAAATAAATACTTACAACAAATGCTGAAGGCCGTTTTAAATTAATAACAAAAGACTTGAGTTGCATTAGTGTTTTTTTTTATAAAAGTTGATAATATACCTTTTTTTCTTCTTGTCTTTGTATTGTGAATAATATTAATAATAATAATGTTTAAATTTATTATTAATATTATTGTTGTCTATTGGCCGAGATGACGGACAAGAGAGATGAAAGAGAGCGGCGGTTAAAACACACGCACCTAGATGTCGTAGCGGACGTCACAACGCAAAAATTTGATTCATTTTCTTATAATCTCTGCTTCTTCAAACATAAGGTGAAATACGGCAGGACATTGAACACATCTTTCAAAAAACAAAACAAAACAAACAAACAAACAAACAAAAACGGTTGGTCTTAAAAACGTTAATTTTAACGCATGCTCACACAATCCTAAACTATTAATAACATGTATATGAAATCTCAACTTGACAAGCCTAAATTTCACAATTTAAAAAAAAAAATTGTGATAATGTCTCGACTGGTCCTTTTTTTATCTCCAATATTTCTGCCTTGAAATACAGGGTAAATTCTTTACAGAAATAATGCTATAAAAAGGATAATCAGCAATGATGATATTCTTTGGAAACAAAAAGGCAAAGTGAGCCATATCTACTAAAATTTGACGTATTAATATCATTACTAAAACTGTATTTGATTTATTTAACAACACTTATTTACTATTTTTTACACTATACAAATGTTGTTTGATTTACATTACCAATATATACATTATGTGAAAAATAGTTTTCATCTTTTTTTTTTTTTAAAAATATATCTAATGAATTTTTAAACTGCATTTAAAAATGTAATTTTCCGATAGTAAACACAAAAAGCGTAATATTTTAATATAATTGTGTAGATGTTAAGATGAAAAAACTAAATATTTTATCAAATGTCATTTTGTCTGTTTGTCTGTTATGTCGTTATACATAATCAATCGTAAATAAATTTATGCATACACAAATATTACATTTAGAAATANTATACATATATATGTATATATATATATTTATATATATATATATAAATATAAATATAAATATAAATAAATAAATATATATATATACACAAACACACACACAGGTACACATCAATACCTAACAAGTATAATTACAGAAGCATATTAAGATATACATTTACCTACCTACCAAAAAATGAAAACGTATAGTGATCACAAAATACAAATTTACGAAAAGGTCAGATTTTATACACATATATATAAGTATACATATATATGGAAGCCAAGATGTGCATCCATAAAAAGTAGATTATGTTTATCTAGCTGCTTTAAGTGAATTTTGTAAATGTATTATCTATGATATGCGTGGCAGACTACCACGGCTTATTTGGACTAGGGAAACCTTTACGGCAGAATTTTCGGACAAAAAAAAGAAGGTTGAAACGGTCTAACATTGTAAGGCAGAAACGCGTGCCCCTGGGCATAAGGTAAAAATGGACGTGTCTTGTGGCGAGCCCCATGTGACTTCACTTTACCATTTTGAAAGACACAATAGGATTTAATCATAATAGAAAGACGGAGATCAAATATGCTAATGTTGTTCGAGATGAATTGACAATTAGCTTTTATGACCAGATCAGGACTTCTGTTTTGCATAGTAGTAGAAAGTTCAGAAAGTTCTTAAGGCTGCATACTGCATGAGTGCTTGATAGCTAAGCTAGAGTATTTATCAAACACTATATTTCTTTCTCAACATAATTATCCTTCTGAAAGGACTTTACGCAGCTATAGACTTCAACCTGTTTGATGTTCACAATTATCTTATATCATCATCATTGTGTTTATTTTAATCTATTTTCCACAATCCTCCCGGCTACATACAAACATACATACGCATATACATACATACCCCCACATTCTTTCAAACATGCATATATTCATACATACATACATAAATAACTTCATAAATAACATAACTTTTTTCTGACATACATTTAAGTAGGAAGGAGATTGAAAATTACCTGTTTGACAATCCAATCCGGTCCAGCCACTTGCACAGCCAGACTTGCACTCTCCTGTATGTTCATGACACTGTTCATTGTCATCCTTACAGTGGCAATCTTTAAGGCAGTTTATACCAAATCTACCCTGAGGACAGCCTGATAATAATCATTTAAAGGAATGTTATAAGTCTTTTTTAAGTTTAATTAAAAAATAAGCTCTTACTGCTTTGGATATTATATTTAGCTCAATTTACCAATTTACCTGCAGTATGATGACTGATGTACTACTCTGTCTTTTTTTAAAATAAAACTTTACCGGAAGAAAAAAGATGTGAAAATTCTTAAGTGTAAGCAGGGTTAAGTCGTATTTCTACTGGGTGGGGGAAGGGGGAGCTTGGCTGACAAAAACAAAGATAACTTTAAAAAATATATATCAAATGAGATTTTCACTCATTTTCTAAAATGTTAGATATCTTTACATACACTTTTTTAAAGGCATTAATTCTCTATTTATAAGAGTGCATACTTCTCTAGGTGAACTATACAATATATTTAAAAAAAAAATTAAAAAAAAAAACAAAACATTCTTGCAAAAAATTAGTATTATTGAAAAAAAAGTAATGCAGTTGATTAATCTCCTCAATACAAAACATTCGGTAAAAGATATGTCTTTTATTTTAAATATTTTTTTTATTTATCATATTATAATTTTTACTGACATTTACTTTCGTAAAATAATTTCATTAAAGAAATTGTAGAGATAATTGTTACGAAAATATTTGAAAGTACAATTTTAAAGCATAAATTACACCAAAAAAAGTATCAGCCAAATTGGTTCATCCATAGAAAGTGTTATTGCGTGATTATCGTCTTTAAACGTTTTTTTGAACTATGTTTTAGACCAAAATGAGTTTCCCGAGAAAGTATCTTGTCTTTAAGAATTTTCTTCTGTTTATTACATCTAAGATATCTTTATTTTAGCATGTCTTTGCTAAATCTAGCCTGAGTAAACCTATTTCTTCCCTTACGTACTAAATCCTTATGCGTTTTAAATTTAGTTTTTAGTCATACATTTTATTATGTATTTATTTAATTATCTTTTAAGATTTAATAAATAATGTACTTGAATGAAAATAAAATATAACTAACAATTGTAGGTAATAATTGTTTATCAGGAATAATTAAAAATATTTTTATTTCATTTTAACTATGTCTAAGATAATCCATAATATATATGTCTAATATCGTGTATATAAGTAAAAAGATATGCACTATTAAATGTGCCCCATTGGAAAAAAAAATTACAATAAAAACATATTCCAGTAGGAAAGTATTTTTGTGTAGACATCATAAAGCATTTACTAGACTTTAAAAAAAACACATCAATAATCAGACATCTAGATTCTGTTTAATTTTCTGGACATACAAAATTAATGAATATGTCCTATCGGATATAAACAATAATATCTTTTTAATAAATATTTTTTTAGAATAAATGTTTATTAACTCTATTATATTACCACATAATCGAACGTTGCAAAATTCCCATCTAGTTGAAGAAGAAGTTGTGTAACACCAAGCCGTATTCTCGTCATATGTCTCCCTACAGTAGTTATTTGGCATTCTTCTGTCTGGGAATTGAGCAACTTTGTATGTATGTGTGTGGGGATGCTGAGAGTCCCATGCTTGGCATGAACGATTATTTATAGTCCAACTCAGCGATCCCATGTAGGATTTAGGGCGTTGATTGTAGAAGCAATTATCATCTTAATAGTAAAAGCAACAAAAAAAAAAAAACACCATTTTATATAACCTTACTTCGTTTTAATTTCAATTTAAATATTTTTAAAATTTAAAAATTAACATACGTAAAATAACATAACCTACACATGAAATTGTTTTAATTTTGTACAACATAGCTAAGACATATTGTTACTTGTTATAAGATTACTTTTGTAAACAATACATTATCCCGACTAACAAATATAGATTGCAGGATAATCCCAACAAATTCATTTTTTTACATGGAGCCAAGTAGAAGGCTTCATATTGAAGTTATAGACAGGGAGAATAACATAAAAACATAGATCTTTATACTCTAAATTTACTAAACTTCTTTAATTAAATACAAATTGCAACTTATAGCCCACGCAAAAAGTATTTCCAACTAGAGAAATTGAAGCGAAATCGTCTTGATGGCCAAATTTTATAATGATGGGCTATTGCAAAGTCCTTTTTCAAAGCACAACTGCTATAGCACTTATACATATGTATGTTTATATATATATATATATATATATATATATATAT
>MUZC01002301.1:1131567-1144970 GCA_002072015.1 Radix auricularia | reverse complement strand
ATATATATATATATATATATATATATATTTATACATACATATATATATCTCGCTCGAAAGTTTAAATAGAAAAAAATTCAGCTAACTTTTATTTACATTTTCTAAACCATAAATTTTAAACACCCTTTCTTGAAATAAATAAAAGACTTTGACTACTCTGACCGCGACGCATCATAATTAGAGTCACTCACCTAAAAGACATCCAGGTCCCCAATAACCCGCCTTACAATTTCCCGTACTGCACAGGCCCGTGATCTTGTCACATGGTTTACTGTCAGGACATTGACACATGTATTTGCATTTGTAGCCAAATGTACCATTTGGGCAGTTTCTTAACAAGGGATACATACCAGGTGCTGTAAAAAGTTGAATAGACTGTAGAACCTCGGTAAATATACTATTGTGTTTTAGAGCAACTTGGTTTACCTGAAAAATTTTGCTTTTTATATGACACTTTGCGTTTGGACAACGAACGGCGTGCTTATGGCAATAATTGTAATGGGAAGAAGAAAAAGCGCATGCGTAAGTTTGATGAATCAAAACACTAAGTATATTTCAAAGTTCTTGTGTTTTATTTCTTAAGTTGCTACAATAATGTAAACGATTAGTGCAAAAGCTCATACATTTTTAGTTTATTCACTAATCATGAGTTATACAAAAATATGAGAAGAGCAAAGGAGAAAATAAAATTTATCAGAGTATTAACATTTTCGAGACCGGTCACTTTCGTATCATTTTAATTTTTTTTCGTCGGACGAGAATTCTATGATACATAGATTGCATAATTAGTTCTAAAATCTACTACTGCAACAACAACAATAACAAATACAATTAAAAAACGATAAAATATTTTTGATGTAAGACTTATAAACTTTTTCTGTAAGTTAAACAGTAACAATGTGAGAAACAACAAGCTATTTGTTACATATTGGATACTCTAGTGACCTATTAATTAGGGTTGTGAATTTAATAACATTGTTACAGTATGAGGAAATTTCAACATCGTAGAAAAACCTTATCCGGCTTTGATGTTCGTGGCAGAGGAGCAGAAAAGACAGCAGAAACGATGAAGTAGCATTGAAGAAGGAATTACTGCAGCAAGTAATTAACATTTGGGCTTATTATTTAAAAAACACATTAAATTATGTCTTCAAACGTTACCACTACTTTATAACACATTTTTATATTTTGATTATTTAATTTTTTTTATTTTTTTACGAAATAACAACAATTAAATTTTTAGCTCTTTAAAAAAAAAATAAATTAAGTCCTACTTGCAAAATATTGGATGATATTTTCATGCAGTAGGATAAGAATATGCGTTTCTTTTACGTGACTCTATGAAACATGTTGACTTAATTTCTCCTCAGAATAAAAAAAAAAAAACACACACTTTGAAAAATGATAATTACAATTAATTCGATATAATTCAGTAATAAATGTTATTAAAATAATTTAATGAAAATAAAAATTGCCCGTTTTTATTACTTCGCTTGAAATTTTCAGTTTAATGACGTCATACAACTTTGTTTTTAGCTTAACAAAATTATCGATTAATTAATCGGTAATTTTTCAAAAGTTAACGATTAAATTTAATTTAATCGATAACAGCCCTAATATATATATATATATATTGTTAACATACTTTTTTCTTCGTTATATAAAAGTGCTTCACGGTATTAGAAATAGTTTGATTTCAATTATAACACATAAAATCATTTGACGCAGATGGATTTAAATATAAAAATACGTGTATAGGTTCCTCAAGGATTAATTAAGCGTCAGTTTTAGTATTTTAAAAAATAGTTTATCATAATTTTTCATTATTAATTTGTAATATAGCCATGTAATTTCTTAAACATAAGCAAATCTGACTAGTAATCTTCATGCTATTTTTTTTCGAATTATTATTTTTTTTTTATAATAAATTTGGTTTTCTATACAGAAATACTATTTATGTTAAATTAATAATGAATGGCTACACACAAACATGGAAAGATTCCCTATTTGTCAGTTAAACTTTTGATAACAATTTTCATCTTCATCAATTACATTTTTCAAAATCGACAATAAGCCTCTAACGCAGGCATCCACCAATTGTCTGTGGTGGAATTGGATTCTCGTTTTCCTTACATAATAATATTTTTTATTTCTTAATGCAGTTAACTAAAAATTAAAATTTTGCTAAAGTTGTCGGTATTCTGTATTACTAATTTTAATAAAAGTTCAAATTTTTTAAAATGCAGCTGCTAGGTTATACAATTGAGAATGAAAAGAAAAATTATGATTACTTGAAATAAGAGGAAGGAGGTTTACAATTCCTGTCAATGCTTATTTTTCTGTAAAATGAAATTTCATTCGCGCATTGCAACAACACGAAAATACCTAATTGATCAGAACAATATATTAATAAAAATGTGTATATATGAGGCAAGATATACTTTAAAATAAAGAAGATATTTAATAACATCCATTAAATCGACAAAATATAGCATATGATATATGCGTGCACACTGCATCAGTCAACTTTATTTAATGTATTAGAAAATTAAAGTTTGTTTGTCAAAGTTTACAAAAGATTGGACAATTTAAAAGTGAATAAAACTATTTAAAAAATAATGGGGGTGTTATGTTTTAGCTTAAAGAATAAATCCCACGTGATTTACAGCCCTAGTCTAATTTTTGTGTAGCAAAGAGTCTCGGATACGTTGTAAGATTATTTTTAAAAATCTATGAACTCTTTGACAATAGCATTGCAGTGGCGTAGCGAGGGGGGCAGGGGGGCAGATGCCCCCGGGCACCACGTTAGGGGGCGCCAAAATGAGTATTAGAACTCATTATTTTATTTCATTATAATGTAAACTAATGTATCCCAAATACGTTTGCAAGATTGAATATTGGAGCTCCGAAAATATCTTTATTAAAAAACAGTTGGTTAACATGATTTAGGCGCCCCCATTGAGCGTTAAGGGGCGCCATTCTACTCATAAATAAATGACACATCCTAATGTAGGATTGGTGATGTGTTGTTTTTTTTAATTAAAAAAACTGTGAGTTGATGGGGAGTGAGCAGTAAGAGAACAATACGATTCTTTTAATAGAGCTACCAGAGACGACACTAAAAGCAACCGAAATTACCAAGACAAGAAAAAGGAGTGACTTAAAGCAGTGGTTCGCACCCTGTGGTCCACTGACCACTAGTGGTCCGCGAAGATTTGACAGGTGGTCCGTGAGCAGAGCATGAAAATTACGCACAGTAGAATTCATCGAGAAAGACTAGCAAGTAAAAGAATTAACGCAGACTTAAATATATTTCTGATCTGGCCATAATGGTTTTTAATTTCATCAAGCTCGTCAATTAAAGTCTCGTCTCTTTGATTTCTTATGCTCGAATATAAATCTTGAACATTAACAGTTACTAATGTATACTGAAGTTCACTGGTTATCTGACTGTTTTAATTACGTGATGACGTATGAGAGTTTCATGTAGAAATAACTCAAAGTATGTTGATCATTTGAATCATGGCTAATGGGTTGCTGTTCTGGCTTACTTGGCTGAAATTTTTGAAAAACTCAATAAGCTTAATTCAACTCGGAAAGGAAAGCAGATACATTATATAACTCTCAGTGACAACATGTCTGATTTTACGAAAAAGCTTGATCTTTGAAAAAGAATATTATTTCAAGGTAACTTTGAGGTGTTTGATAAATTGTACGACATCACCGAAAAACCAGAAAATGCAGAAATAATTAAATAAACCACTTTTGATTAATTTGATTTCTTGTCATATTCAATAAATGCGGGGCCAATTTTATTTCTTCTATTTTGATATTTATCGTGGGCTTCCAGTCCTAATCTCGAACACAATGAAGATGAAATTACCAACATCGTAATTAAAACAATTCATTGAACTGACCAGTGATAATAATTTGAATATGTTGTATCAGAGAGTTGGGTTAATGTCTCAGAAAGCTTTTAAAATTATTTTACCCTTTGCAACTTTGTAAAAGGGGTTTGTCTGCAGTGCTTACAATAAAAACAAAACATCATTCGTACTAAATAAACTAATATAGCAGTCTTTTAAATATAAACTACTGTTAATGACTTAAAGTTGTTTTTTTAATAGTGAGCAAGTTGAATTAAATAAGAAGACTATGAGAAGAAGACTATGAGAATAATATAAATGACATTTGTTCGTTACAAAAGAAAGAGTATTGTTTAAGGAGCACGCAAATCGTAGCATATTAGTATAGTTTTACTAACTAACATGTTTTTTTTTACTACTTATAGCTATCTATATACACAGCATAATTATATCTAACTTTTCAGCACGGGCGTAGCTAAGACACATATTTTTCAAGTGGTCCTGGAATCTCAAAAGGTTGAGAAACCACTGGCTAACAGAATGGTTAATACGCGTCCCTTTGCTGCATGCTGTGACTCTTTAAAAAAGATAAATCGTACTTCCGCAATCCTCATGTGGAGGGAGTAAAGTGGGAGAGGGGAGGGAAGATCTCTCCTCTCACGGGCTTGTATCGGGTTGTCAAAGCAAGTTGGATTTCTTTCATATGAAACATCATACACCGCCTTTCTTGCCTGTCCATCTGTGATAAAACGTGTTGCTCAGTAGGATCAACTGTTAGAAAAAAAAAAAAAAACACCAACAAAATTCCCGAGAAACTCTAGGTTCAGTATCTTATTTATCATCGGAAATCCAAAATGAATTTATCCAGCTAATTACATCGACTGTAAGGAATCAGCTGTTGAGTGAAATCAGAAAACACAAGTAAAAATACGGATTTTATGTCTTAAACAACAAATTTGAATTTTTTCCAGACGTCAAATCTCTTCTTGCTGAAACAAAATTCGATACGCTTCCTTAAAATTGCTTAGATTTTGCTAATTTCTACGAATTGTGTACAGAAATCAAAGACTAAAAAATGATGCTCAGTACCCGGACTAAAGTTCTACCGGAAACTACTTTGGATCTTTTCGATTTTAGTGTTTCATATGCAGATGACGTATTTCCGAATCTGCGCATTTCACTTCAAATACTTCAAAAATTTTCTGTTTCAACTAAAAGCTGTGAGCGGTCCTTCAGCAAAGTAAACCTTATTTTGCTTTAATTACGTGCTTCAATGGATCAATATCGTCTGGATGATCTTGCACTCCTTAGCATTGAAAAAGAACACTTGAGAATATCAATTTTAACAGCGAGATCGACGACATTCAAATCAAGGAAGATCAATTTATTTTAGATTATGTCTATTCGAGTCATGTATAATTAGTAGAGTATTCTTTTCAAATAAATTGTTTATAATCGTATAGAGAATTATTAGTCTGTATTGCATTTCAATAAAACATCATTTGCTTCAAAAAATGAACCATATAAACCGTAAAATTTCAATTTTTTCTTGAAGGCTCAATGAGCCCCCAGAATTGTTCGGTCCGTCAAGGGGCGCAGAATTTGTTTCATGCCCCCGGGCGCACATGACCCTAGCTACGCCACTGTAGCATTGTCATTGTAAACGTCAAAATAAAGAAGCAAATAAGCAAACCAATTTTTAAAATATCCTCAGAATAAATATGAAAATGCAATCGTAATAATTGACATCCGAATTATTTTCAAAGTAACTAAATAAATTAGAGCTTACTATAACATATTAGAAAATAAAAATAGAAAATTTCAACAATACATTTTTTTAAAAAATGTGATACTGGAAAAGAGTTAAGGAAATTAACAAGCAATTAATATAGGCATAGTTTTAAAGAACTATATAAAAGCTAAAATCTTTAACAAAGGGAACAATGACATGTCAAAAAATTTAAGAGAACAGATAAAATTTGATGGATAACTGAAGAAGGAAGCTGTATTAATAAACTGATAAAAATTATTAAATATTATCGTATTATTAAAAGAGAAATAAAAAAAAAAGAAATTAAACAAATGTTAGAACAAAATGGCATATCTTATGGCACCGATAGATACAAGATGAATTACGAATGGAGCTTAACAATTGATTCTCCCAATCTTGCAAAAAAAATGGTGATTGTATAATCTACAGAACAATTTAAAAACAAAGACTGAAGTACTTACATACATTTTACAAAAAAGATAGAGATGAATTTTTTTTAAAGAATTAACAAAAATAGGTAATTTAATTTAAAATAAAATCATAAATCTAAAATGCTACCTTACAACGGTCTGTCCTTTAGTAGAATTTAAACTTAACTATACGAATAAATAATTTAAATATATGTAAAATATAATATTTAATGTGCAGCTTAAATGTACTCCGCTGACAAACCAATCAGCGCTTTTACTCTCAAATGTTCTTGCAGCTCACAGTAGTTTGATAGTGATGAAATGATGATTCTATGATGTGAAAATGAAAGAAATAGTACTTATTTAGGTGGGGAATTTGAACCACCTAAGATTCTAAATATTTCAAATGTAATAATTTGTAAAATGTTTCTTATATATATATTCACAAGGAAATTAATAATACTCTTTAAATTTATTTTAATATATTTTCTTTATAATTTGATATAACCCTTGTTTTAAATAATAATAAAATCAATCCTATATCATTTATTTATTAAATTGCTAACGTTCGATAATTTTCAATGTCTTTATGAATTATTTCTTATTATCAAAATAGAAGCTTCTTTTGATTTAAATGGATAACGTAATATAAAAGCGAAATATAATATAGCTATAAGGGTAGATCATTCATTAAACAAATTTGTACGTACCTCTTTCGTTTAATTTCACGTCATCGTAATTAGCTTTTTGTGCTCTGTAAAGAAAGATTTTACTAAAATTATTAAATGTCCTTCTATGTCGAAAACCATACTAGATCTATACGTATTTTTGGTTGTACAATTAGATATATATATATATATATATAAACTAGGATTTCGGAAGTTTCAGATTTATTAATCAATAATAAGTTAAAAATATGAAAACGGGAACATGTTGTTGGATCTATTAATTTTTGCTTAAATTTTAACGAAATATTCTAATTTTTTGGTAGTTTTAACGGGGTTTTTAAACGGATCGAGTAACTGAGTGTTGATGCACAAATGGCAGGTCAGGGCATACAAAAACATATATACATCATGGGTCTAGGACTTATGGATGCTGTGATCAAGAGTGATGACGGACGGACGGACAAAACGGGTGCAATAGCGATTTCGACATCTCGAAAATGCGTTAAAAATATTTCGAATCGAGAGGTAACACTAGCGCAGGGAACGGCTGCCATTGCCGGTGTCACGAAATAAAGTCTCCCCCAAAATAAAGTCTCCCCCGGAAAATTAATTTTAAAACAAAATCGCCCCCGGAGAATTTGTTTTAAAATAATGTCTCCCCTTTGAAAATGGATCCTCCCCTTAATTATTGGAAATTATAAATAGTTGTTTTATTCCAATTTATTACTTAAAATATAGTTTGTATTTGTTCCTCATGTATTTGTGTATGATTTTTTGGAAATTGAACAATCATAAGCTTAGTCAGGGGCGTAGACATTTGCGGGCTTAGTGGGTGTATGCCTGGATACACACATTTTTAGAGGTGGCTAATTGCACAGAGTTATTTAAAAGAATAATAGACAAATGATTTAAAAAATAAAGATGAACAAATAATACTATAACATCACACTGAAGTATTGGAACCAAAAAATCACTGTTGACGTTTTTGTGTATCACATGTGGCTAGGACTTACACGAAATTTGCGATTTTTATTTGTTCATTATAATGATTCAAAAATATTATTACCGAATTTTGTCTGAAGCCTTTATTAATTTTTCAGCAGAAAATTTAACAAATTAAATTTGCCAATGATTGCTAATTTATTTTTAAAAATTTAGTTGACTTTTAAATTATATTAAAAGAGATTTTAAATGGGATTACTTTTTGTGTAGCCGTCTCAAGAAACACATAACATGCCAAAACTAAGGCATACAAACATTAGATCACACGCTCTAACGATGAATGTCTTAGCTTGGGTTGGAGTCACTCGATAGTTGTTTTTTTCTATAACATAAATCAACGTGATCTGTGGAGATCTGGGTTGAGGTTAGTTAGTTTCAGATTCCTCATAAAGTCAATTATCTTACGGAATGTAAGAGCCCAGAGGACTGAAGGTGTAGCTGAAAGGTGAACTTTTTATTGGTGGCATGGGTCAGGAAAGCGCAAAGAGTCATTTGTTAGGCATGCACGAGACTAGCTAATAAGTAGATTTGTTCAAGGCGGGCACTCACTGACCATTTATGTTGTCTTTCGCGTCAAGGTTTACTGAACTATGAGGAAGACTGCGTAGGACACCTGCATGATCTTATGTGGTAATCTAATGTAAAAGTAACGTACCTGGAGGCTTGAGGGAGTTATGAATAGTTTTAAGTTGTACGATCATCAAGTAATCAATGGAATACCTAATTTAACCGATAATCAAACGAGTGAGGCAGAAATGGGTTTGGGGGGCTATAACCCGAGTAGAGAAGAGATCGCAATATACGGTGGTGAGTTGTGTGGAAAATTCATTACATAATTAGACAGCAAGAGTTGAGAGATTGGCTAGTCAAAATTNTAAATATTTTATGGATTTTATCATGGATCCGTGTATAGTTGCGGATAGTTCAAGTGACATTTTCACACACGCATACACTACACTAATATAAATGCAAGATTAGACATAAAACATCGATAAACGTATGACGTAATAATCCCCGGTAAAAAGGAAGCGTCCATAATCTATTAAAAAATATGTCCATTGACATGTGTGTATGTATGATGTATGAATGTTTGTAGGTGTGTATGTATGTTTAATATTATTTTAATTATATATTAATATATACATTATTAAATATTAGTTATTGGCGTAGGAGTAATTGCAAGTCAAGAAACAAGACTTCAACACTTTGTGGACTGATTAAAAACTATCTCTAATTAATCCCTTCTGTCAACTCCTATACCTTTTAAACCCTACATATATAGCCAGCTTTCACGACCACGCAAAATTGCCATTCACAGCACAAATCACGTGTTCCATGCTCAGTCAAGTCCTCATGCTTATACAATATATATACAAGTGTCTTACAAAATTGCAATGACCTTTTTTAAATTTAAAATTATGCTTATAAAAATACTTTGTAACTGTAATTGCAATTGTTGCTTAATTCTCATCATCGGAGTATTTTATGTCTATTAAAAAGAAAAGTTTAACTTGTAGTTAGTTGTGATTTTGTTCACCCTGATTAGTCTAATATTTTAGAAATGTTTGCAATATAATATTGTAACATCAAAGTACAATTTAAAGACTTAATAAAATATGTTAATGGATGTCTTAATTTGTCTATCTGTAATATTACTCTTGGTTAAGACCCTTTAGACAGAGGAGGTATAAATTATACTGAGAAAAGTTTATGGTTGTTATGTTTATTGGAGCAAATTTCTCAATTTTATGTAATAGCCCGGAGGTGAATTTCTTTCCTACCTATCAATAAAATTTGTATAAATTTTAATATATTTTTGAATTTAAGAACTCTTATTCCTGTTAAAATTCAAATTCATTAAACAAATAATACATTGGAAAGTAAAAAAAAATAATTCCATATTCGTGATATGAGATTATCTATTCGTGCATGGTGATGTTATCAAAATAAATTCCAATAATTCAACCTGCTTCTCTGAATTCTTTAAACATAATTTTATTTAACAATCAATTTTTGTGCGTACGTAAACTTTTGACTAAATAAATGAAAGAAATTTTATTCCTTACAAATTATTTGATATAGATTTATTTATAAAGCTGATTGCGCCTGTATTAATATGTAGAAAAGGTTGCGTTGGTATAAGCAGTTCTATTTTTTTACTTGTACTTGTAGTTATATAAATAGTCTAACAAATTATTCCTTTGGCCTATATAAATGGCTGTTTAGAAATGTTTAAATAAAAGTAGCCAACGTTCAGTAAATTATTAGATTTTAAATTTGATATCAAACATCTAGGACGTGGCTCTATGGAGCTATTACAGGGATTACTGCACTATTAAAATGTATGCCGCCTAACAAGAAACTGCCTTGGCCGTAGAGTTAAAAAACACACACACATACACTGTATAATCAGGTCATGGGCTCAAGTCAGTGGCGTTGTCCCAGATATGGTTTCATTGCGTGCGGCTTCATTAATTGGGTCGCTCCAACACCCTTCCACAGCCCCCACCCCCAAACCAACAGAGGATTGTTGGTGTCTACTGAAATTGTAGACCCTATTGGCGAGATGGTGACATGATTTCTCAACGTCTGAACACCTAGGATTTGTGCAAATTAACCGTTTATAGTAACAACACAACCCATGCCTTCATAGATGCAATACTTAATTTTTTTAAATGCTTGATACCAACTCCGTTAGAGTCAATTTGTACAGTGAGAAAAATAATTCAAGTAATTAAGTATTTTTTAAAAATTTGTTACGCCCCTGAGGGGTGTAAAACGGAGTGATCCACACCCCCACCCCATATCTCTCTGTATCTACGCCACTACCATAAATAGAATTAAATTAAACATGTGTGAATAATACAAATTTAATTATTCGTTATTCTATTGTTTTTGAGTAATCTCTTTGTACTATATTAAAAGTGTGTTTTGAGGGGGGGGGGCGGATTTATTTTGGGGGAGACAGTATTTTATGGGGTAGGGGAGAATTTATTTTAATTGGGAGGAAAACATTTTCGCCCCCGGAGATTCTGTTTTAAAATAAAATTGGCTGGGGGAGACTCAGTATGGGGGAGGATTTATTTTGCAACACCGGAAGTCCAATACACAATCTTTCAAGCATTGAAGAGTGGTGCGAAAGGGTGCAAAAGAATTAGGGTTTTTTTTAGTTGACGTCATTAGAATATGTGTAAAAGTTTAGAGAGTTTTACGTCATCATTTGTGGCGACTTGTAGTTAGATTAAAGAGAAAATATTTTTTTTTTAAATGTAAAGAAATGACTTTTAAATTTTAAAAAATGTCAGGTATATTCATTACACAAGAAAATTCATAAAAATATGTCTAAAATCTAAACACAATTACTGATAACTACATAATGCTGATATCTAACATAAGTACTGATACATAATACGAAAATGCGCTAACACGTCCTGAATTCCAATAGGGACCAGGCTTAACATGATTTTTTTTTATTATCAGTTTTTTTTCGGGCTAATAAAAATGCTAATTTTACAGCTTCCATATATTCTTCATTAGCAACCATTGTAATCGAACATGTTTTCCAATATTAGTTGCCATAAAGACAGGTGTGTGAATAACGCATTTACAAGTCCTTATATATATTTTTACACTGAACTCAACAAATAAATATATATTTATTTTTGATCAGTTACACAACATTTTGACAAAACTCTCTGTAATTTTTCATCAAAATATTATGAGGGTAAATGTAAATAGCAAAAACAGTATGACCCCGCTTAACGCTGTTTCGTTTAGCGCTGGTTCGGTTTAGTGCTCTTTTATTTCTGCCCTGAGATTCCCCGAAATTGTCCGCTGCGCAAAGTTTCTGATCCAAACTGTCCTGTATGGACGCATTTTAAATTTTAAAAATTTTATCATTTGAAAAATTTGTTTAAATTATTGTAAGTTTATAACGTTTAATACAGTGAAAAATATTATGATCTTTAGTTTCTATCATGGGTGATACTGAAAAACAAGAAAAGAAAACAACTACATAAAGCATTTCACTGATAACTAAAATGTAAGTAACAAGTTTAGATTCTGATGCAAGTTAATCTTAAATTGGTGCTGCATTGAATTTAGCAACTTGAAAAATAAGGATAATTCTTAAGAAAAAAGAAAAAAAATCCTGTCATCGGCAACAGCCACTACTTCAAGCTCTGCGACAAGATTTGCCAGTTCTAAAAATAACATTATAGAGGAAGTAGAATTGACGACGTAATTTAACGCTATACCATATGCAAAGATTGGAAACAAAGAATAGACAGAGTGATCTGACTGACTTTTATTAGATTTAATCAGCAGAATCCGTTGTATATTTTGTATTTTTTTAAAAGAAATTATTATTGTTTTGATTTACTTGTTTTTAAAAAAAAATCAAACGTAAATATTATATTTAATAACTAACCAGTTTTCTATCCACCTTTCTACAACCAAAGTTTTTTTACATGTTAAGATAGCCTCGTTTAGCGCTGTTTCGCATTACGCTCTACTTTCATGGAACGTTAAGCGGGTATTACTGTATATATATATATGTATGTATAGGTATATTTAACAATTTTTAACTGCAGCAAGATCTATCTTACAGTTACGCAGATTGTGTTATGTTCTATATTGCATAACCTAAATATATTTCTTAAATGAACAAGTCAAGGTTAAATTAATAAAATATAAAGAAAATCATAATTAAAACAAACTTTTATATAGTTACCTCTATAGAACATTCTTTCAAATAAAAAAAAAAAAGATAGTTGCTTTACAATTAAATTAATGTATGTTTAACTGTAAGCAACAAGGTATCGAAGAACGAAAAGATAACTCCCTGAATTACAAAAAAGATGCAATAACTCATGCAAATATTAGGAACCTGTTTCAGTCTATACCTTCATCAATAATATACATAACTTTAGGAACAGAGAACACTAATATTATTGTAAAAAAAGTTTTACTTTCCGAGGGTAAGTAGAACATATTTACGTATAAACATACGTACATTTCAAACACACATCCATCCATAAAAACATAATACATACATATATACATAAATTTATACAAATATACACACATGCGTACGTGAATTCACGTGTATACGTCTAAAACATTTAATTTCCATATCAAGCAACTTAAATACCCTTTTGACAGTCAACTCCTGACCAACCATCGGCACAGCCAGACTTGCACTCTCCAGTAACTTCATGGCACCTTTCATTGTCATCCTTACAGTGGCAGTCTTTAGGGCAGTTTTTACCATATCCACTCAGAGAACAATCTATTTATAAGAGAAATACATTTTAAAAAATCTCTGAAGTTATGGGAAGGATAGAGTTAATATATAATATTTGATTTCTTATTATTATTTCATGTTTGAAGTTAACGAGAACATTACTTGCGAGAGAAAACATAACATGAGATATAACAATATTTGACCACACGAAGCTGCAAAATGGAAACTTACGTTCAAATTTTATATCTATCTATCTATCTATCTATCTATCTATCTATCTATCTATCTATCTATCTATCTATCTATCTATCTATCTATATATATATATATATATATACAGTGCTTTTTTCTGGCGGAAATCACCGGAACGTCGTTCCGGCACCTTTTTCCACAAGGTGTGTGAATAACGCATTTACAAGTCCTTATATATATTTTTACACT
>MUZC01002301.1:1110469-1131327 GCA_002072015.1 Radix auricularia | reverse complement strand
TCTATCTATCTATCTATCTATCTATCTATCTATCTATCTATCTATCTATCTATCTATCTATCTATATATATATATATATATATACAGTGCTTTTTTCTGGCGGAAATCACCGGAACGTCGTTCCGGCACCTTTTTCCACAGACTTTTAATTTTTTTTGCTTGGAATGTTTGGTCTTTACTGCTTTTTTATGTTTCGTTGAATGCAATATCGCTCATAGTGTAAAGTGAATTTTAATATTAAATAAACTAGTCAATAATAATAACCCGGCTATTATATAAGCATCGAAATGAGGAAAAAGATGGCCAAAGAAATCGTCCGCTGTAAAAGTAAGATTTCAGTGATGATCGACGAATCTAACACTTTGAGTCAAACATCAACACTTATAGAGTATATTCGGAGTTGCGTAGAAGAGGGCACGGGAAAGAGTGAACCAATCAATTTATTTCTAGACTTAGTGGAGCTTGAAAATGTTACGTCCAAGGGAATTTTTGATGCATTACTCGAATGTCTCGCGTTTCATGGAAGAACAGAAGAATACCTGAAAGACTATTTAGTTTCTGTAACATGCGACGGCGCTTCTGTAATGTTTGGATGCAAAAGTGGAGTTCAGAAGTTACTTATCGATAAATTTTCATCTGTGATAGTGTTGCATTGTGCTAATCATAGACTCGAACTGTCAGTAGCTGATACTGTAAAGGAGATTTCAGGAAACAATAGATTTAAATCTTTTCTAAATAAGATTTACGTTCTGTAATACAGAATACAGCAGAGGGTTGCATACTTGTGCTGAAATACTGGAAGTTGAGCTGTTGAAAATTGGACGAGTTTGTTAAGCACGCGATGGGTATCATCTAGTTTTCGTTCGGTGTTTGCAGTGTGGAATAATTATGCAGCACTGGTGAAGCATTTTGAAGAAGCAACAAATGATCCAACAAGAAGCGCAAGTGATAAGTGCACTTATGAAGTCCTGAAGAAGAAAATTACATCTACAGAATTTATAATGGATCTAGGATTAATGTGCGATGCTCTTCAGGAAGTATCTGAGTTGAGCTTGGATCTACAGGAGCGCAACATAGATCTATACAAGGCCAATCAAAAAATAAAAGCACTTGTACAAGTCTTTGAGGAAAGAAGTCAAAATGCAGGCACATATTATAAAACTGCAATAGCTGCCGCCAAGAATCTCAGCTTTCATGGACTTATATTACACACAAAAACTCACCTAATGATCCTCCTATTGATCCCAACGCCTTTTACAAAAAAAAACTAAAGAACTCAATAGAGAACAGGTTGCTTACTAACGAAGATGTTGAATTGGCTCAGTGGACTTGCATATTAGATCAAAAACATTGGTTAGAAAACGTTACCAACCTGATAACATTTGGAGAAATGGAAATTTGAAAATTGTCAAACAGACTACAACTAAATGAAAGAGATTGATTCGTGGATTCCGTGAATACTTTATGGAAAAGACATATCCAGAAACACTGCTTCCGTTGATTCGTGCTATACATACTATTTCTATTTCTTCTATTGAGTGCGAGAGAGGATTTTTGCAGATGAATCTTATAATCACCCCAACCAGAGCTTCTTTGATGACAAAAACAGTTTCTTCACTGTTATTCAACTGATTGGTGGGTCCACCACTCACATTTTTCGATCCTTCAAAGTACGTTGATTCGTGGTTACTTCGAGGAAGACATTCAGCTGTAGACAGTCAAAGCAGGAAAAGAAATCGAAATGATTTGTCCGATAAAGACATGCGAAAACTCTGGAACTTGCTGTATAACCTCAAAGGTTGTCTTTTTAGTAGATTAGCCTACATAGTTAATAAAACTTAACAGTTTAAACCTTGTAATTTTGTTTCTTTGATATAATGAAAAATTTTATTGTAATTACACTCATTTTAGTGTTAATTATTTATGACAAAACGGACATAAATATGCGTTCCGGAACCTTTTTCTTCAGAAAACATCACTATATATATATATTTATATTTATACACATATGTCTATTTCAAACATACATCCATATACACATATATTCATATATATGAACATAAATATATACAAATACACAAACAAACGTAAATACATTCCTTTTACACGCCTACAACATTTAATATCTAGACAAGTTAATTACTAGTTTGACAATCCGCTCCTGACCAACCGTTGGCACAGCCAGACTTGCACTCTCCAGTAACTTCATGACAACGTTCATTGTCATCCTTACAGTGGCAGTCTTTAAGGCAATAATCACCATATCTACCAAAAGGACAATCTATTTATAAAAGAAATATTTTTTGTTTTAAATCACTGCAGTAAGATCACGGATTTTATTGCGATATAAGTGTGATTTGTTATTCAAAATTCTTATCGGAAGTTTACGTGAGCATTACTTGCGAAAGAAAATGTAACACGAAACATAAAACTTTTTGATGACGCGTCCAAATTGAAATACACTTAGAATTATATAGTTTTAATAAAGCTGGTAGCGATGAATTTAAATTTGACCGTTAACTTTTGACAAATTTGCGATTGATGTCATGAATTAATATTTAAATTTGATTGAAAGCCGAACGCCTTGAGCGAAAAAATATAAAAACAGTCATTTGAATGTTTTTATTATTATTATTTTGCTTTATTATTTAACATGTCTTGTAAAAATATAAAAATAATATTTGAAACATTTTAACTACTATGGACTGTTGTACAGCCTTAATTGTATAAAATAGAATATTATTCTTTTTGTAGCGCTATTATATAGTACTAGCATTATTTCAAAATTGTAAATTGATTTTTCCGTTTGGTTTTAGTAGCTATATATTATAGATGTAATGAAATGTTTTATTACATTTGCAACATTTGGGGTTTTGTTTTCTTTTTTTTTACAGCAAAAATGTCTTACTTGTTAAAAAAAACTTTACAGTAACTTTTTATGCATTGTTAATGAGTTCGATGCAAACGCACGACATGTCTGCCAGAGTAATTTAAAACTTTCATTTATTTTATTAATATTATTTTTTTTTGTTATATTCATTTCTTTCCAAATTTAACAATTTTATGTGGACGTTCGAAAAGAACCATTTTTGTCGCGCTGGTTTCTAAAATTAGTAGCGTCATCCAGACATAAATTGCAAATTATTTATATTTATTGCGTATATTTCATTCACTGCTTTCTAAAAATAGTAGTGTCACGGACATCGACAGACAGACGTGACAGGCAAAACATATATTTAATATTTGTATATTATATTTATATATCTATGTATTAGGGCTGTTATCGATTTTTTAAAAATTTATGTTAATCGTTGGCGGCTGGGTAGCGAAGTTAATAGTGCGTCTCACAAGCTGAGGGGCGTGGGTTCAAGCCCACGAAAAGCCACTATAAAAATGTGGTGCAATGACTAACGCTTAGAAAGTCTTCCGCTGACCTGGAGAGGGATGGGCGCCGCCGAGAATATTCTAATGGTAACATTAGAATCCTCTACGACCTCGATAAAAGAGGTTATGGGACTAAAAAAAAAAAAATGTTAATTGTTAACTTTTGGAATAATTTTTATTAAATGTTGTAATAAATATTTATGGCGTCATTAAACATAAGATTTCAGGGGAAGTAACAAAAACTTAACGTATTTTAATATTCAATATTAAAAATAAAAATATTGAAAGAAAGCATCAAAAAATTTTAAAACATATTTAGCAATAAAAATAACTTAAATGCTACATTACAATTTAGCTAATTGGATAAAAATTTGAAATTAATTTTTAAAATAGAAAAGTAATACAGCTAGATAGAAATGGTTTACGACTAATAAAAACATAATGAACGTTTTTTATCCCCAGTGGTTTGCCTTCACAATTCATTAGCACGTGTTGTATTATTTAAGATAACCATAACCTGAGTATGCATTTATAAGATAATTTTTAAGAGATAAATTTAAACATAAGTTATTCAATATAATATAAATGAATTTAAATTTTTTTATTGATAAATAATTAAAAACAATGTTTAATTTCTTTTATATCATTTTATCTCATTTTACTTATAAAACAGCTTATTTTTTTTAAGTTTACACTTTAAAAATCATTTTTTTAAATGGAGAAGTTTGTACGTAAAAAAATAAACTTTTATTAACTATGAATAATTATTTAGAAGAAAAAAAATACAAACATTTTCTTTATTTTTAATCGCTAATTTATCGATTAAAATAAATTTAGTCGATACAATTTTACTGATTAATCAATAAATTTATCGATAACTTCCACAGCCCTGATATATTTATATACCTATACATCTGAGGAATAAATATTTGACAGAGTCCCCACTTGTTTCAATTTTTTAAATTATAAATTAAGATGTAGCCTTCTGCACATATTATTCATTCCTTTTTAAGGGCATTTAATGAATTGTTCATATTTCGTTAAATTGCAAAAATAATAATATGAACTGAAATTAATAAATATTCGTCAGTAATAATTTACCTTCACGTATATCGAAAGAATATTTTTTTCTGCACTCCATTGTCATTTATATACAAAAAATATTAGCAACCACTAAAAGGGTGCGTAAATGCAGGCATAAGTGTAACAATTGAAGCACATAGGGATGCATTTATCTACATTGTATCAAAATCATCGTTAATTAATGCTGTGGATCCCGTAAATACATCATTAGTAAATTACATGGTAATAGCATGTTAATGTTTATTCTCTATAAGGTAGAAAATGGTTTAAATTAATTTTATTAAAAAAATGTTTATTTGTATAAATTTTACTGTATTACCACATGAGCTGACGTTGCAAGAATTCCAAGTTCTATAATCAGATGATGTAAAACACCAAGCCGTTGTTTTGTCTCTTGTCACTCTGCAGTAGTTGTTTGGCATTCTTCTGTCTGGGAAATCTTCACATTTATACGAATGGTTGTTTGGATACGAGGAGTTCCAATCATTGCATGAAAGGCCATTTATGGTAGAACTCAGCGATCCCATGTAGGATGAATGTCGTTTATTGTAGTAGCACTTGTCATCTTAACGGGAATAGAAAAGTTTTTTTGTAAAATACTTTGCTTTTTTTCTTTCACAGTTTGTATAGATTTTTTTTTAAAAAAACATAATATTTATGTATTAGAACAATAACACTTAAATACTAAAATGAGACATTTTTTTTAAAAAATATGGGAAACAATGAATGGCAATTTCGTTAGTATTTAGGATTTAATGAAAACTCCGTTTAAAATGATAAGAAATCAGGCTGTTAGCGACTGCAAATGTTTTTGAAGTATATGTAATGAAATCGGACATAAATTAAGGTTACTTATGAAAAAATGTGACATTACTATGAAAGAAAACTAGTACTAAAGGCAATTATAATCCTTCTTTCCCTCTCCCTCTATGTCTCTCACGCGTTATATATATATATATATTATATAAAATGTAAATAAACAATTAATTTCTAAATTAAACATTAATTAAATTAATTGATATAAAATGTGATACAATTTTTTAAAAAGACGTACAATATTGTATTTAAATAATTTTTTTTAAATTAAAAAAAAAAAACATTGTAAAAGCCGAGAACACAGGATCTGGCTCGTTGTGGTCCATATTACAACAGTACATACCAGTTAAAATTTTCAAAATAGTATTGTTCAATGTCTATGAGTCTGATGAAAAAACTAAATAAAAAGTCAAGTAGGCTACCTGTTTTGTTATTTTCCTGGAGTTTTGTAGCTTATAGGCTTTGACATGTCTTCATCCCTTAATTTCTTGTTTTTTTAATGTTATTAACATCACTTACCTAACAGACATCCAGGTCCCCAATAACCCGCCTTACAATTGCCCTGACTACATAAGCCTGTTATCTTGTCACATGGTTTATTGTTAGGACATCGACACTGGTATCTGCATTTGTAGCCAAATTTACCATCCGGGCAGTTTCTTAACAGTTGATACATTCCAGGCGCTTTAGAATATGTAATCAATATATACTATATACATTTAATGTAGTGTATTGAGATTGTAAATTAATTCGTTATAGATTCGTCTTTGTATATACATTTTTAGCACTCATTACTCTCTTATATAGTTATCGCCATTCGCTCTATGCCATACGGAAAAGGGAAGTTTTAATTTGATAAAAATATAAAATACACAGTAGTGCTTCCAGTGGGCAGACATAATACATCTGCCTTGACACGAAATTATTTAATATCCAATAGACAAATTCTTATCATAGTGGTGGTCCGCTGACCAGTGCTGGTCCGTGGGACATACGCAGTCGGTCGTCAGAAGTTATGAGGAAAGAACAGAAAATTATAACTATAGTCCTCCAATGGCAGCTACAAATAAAAACCAAATAGCATATGACTGTTTTTTAGACCTGAAGTACAAAAAAGTAAAACAAATAAACTACGATTCGCAACTTCGTCATTACATATAAAGTAATATGCCGGTCCGTGTAGAATTTGAAAAAAAAATCTGCCGTTTAGCATTACTAACAAGTTAGAGAAATACTGTAATAGACGCCCCGTGGCACAACATACGCCGCAGACCAAAGACTGCCAGGAGATTGAACGGTTCCTTGCATGCGGTTAAGCGGCCGCACCCTCCTGCACCAGCCTTGCTTGGAAATGTATTTGATTTTTATAATTAACAAGGGAAATCAATAAGCAGGCATATCATCCTTTTCTTCTTGCATATCGTTAGTCTGGCGTATGCTAGGCCCTGGGGTCGTCTTGTTTTATTATTCATGTATATTGACTGGGCCCTGTTTTCTCTAGCTTATGGTGTATTGAGGTTTAACTGAATATATTACAAGATCTGTGATCGAAGTATCACGAAAACATGAATACCAAGGAAACAGAAGCTTAACTTTGGGTTCTTTTCTTGTCCTATGGTAATTTTAGAGATAGAGAAGGAGAAAATACCGTAAAATCATAAAAAGAAAAAAACAACACATACCATTCATGGTTAAATACGAAAAAGTAGATTTATTTAGGAAAATCATGTCAAATTTGTAGATCTATCCCTTATCTTTACCAAAAACTTTATTTGCGTTTTAAAAAAGTGTATTATATTTCGTTTACAGTATCTAAACTATTCAATTGTCATCATTTCAAAAAAAAATCTCTGAATTCTTTTTTTAAACTTTTTTTTCATGGCCAATTGCTTACAGCTGAGATTGATCAATACAACGATCAATAGCTTGATTGGTTTTATGATGTTTTCGTATTACTTTGCCTAAAAAATGTGAGTATATTTATGTGATATCATTTTCCTTATGATAAGCTTATGAATAGAAAGTTGGTCTAGTATAACAAAAACAATGCTCGCTTGTTCATTGATAACATTAAAAGATATTTTTGTAAAAGAAAAAGAAAAACAATCACCATATGGTTATGATAGATGGAAGTTTATATTCTTGTATTTTTAACGAACGGTACAATTTTATATTTATTAACATATGGGGACGTGGTGGTCGAGAGGTAGCGCTCTCGACTGTCATACCGATGGTCACGGGCTCGAAACCACACGAAGGTGAGGATTTGTCCTCGCGGCCTGAGGAGTCCCCGAGTCACCCAGCTCCGAATGGGTACCTAACTAGACAATAGTTAGGCGGCTGGGGTAATGCGTGGAACCCCTATAGCCGTGGCCTGTGACCACTGCATCACTTGCCAACAGATCATCTCTCATGGTCTGTGGACGCAATTATCTTCTGCATAGAAGGAGCGTCTGTATATCTAAGATAAGATAAGATATGAACATTAATTAAATATGCTAAGTGTATGTTTCAAACCATTTATTCTCTTAAATTTAAAAAGTTAATTTTATTTTTAAAATCTAATTAATTTTCTTTAAAATGTGTTAACTATGGAACAAGATATGAAATATATAATAAAGTTAAATGTAAAACTAACTATCTTACAAATAAACCCTTGAAATTAAATTTAGCATATAACTAAATAGATATACTATAACATGTTTTGACATTTTATGTGATAAAATTAAATTCCGTAAGATGTGTAAAAGAAAATTAAAAAGTATTCGTCTATACTATAAACATGCACAAATTACGTTAAACTACATTTTTCTTTGTATGCTATAAATAAAATCAATTAAATATTTTAATGCTTCAACTTACATTTGCTTTTATCCATGCAGACATATGACATTTTAGCACTGCACGGATTGTCGTTTAAGTTCATCTTATCCAATACAGTTACACAGTCTTCGTCTTCATTTCCAAAGTTTCGATTACTCGGCTCGGCGTAACTCCATAATTTTTTTTTCTTCCCTACAAGCTGGTTGTCATGTATCCAAATGTGGTTGTCCTCAACCGCCAAATCATTTGCACCAACCCACGCTTTGTTTATATAATATAATACAATAACTAGACATAATTCTTAATTTATTAAAAATCAAATGCATGCATGCGTAGCAAATTATTATTTTTTTTAAAAGCCACATTATTAACAACATAGAAATCTTTCACGATCATTCTAGCATGTTCACGTGTAATTATTTCAACAGAAACAATATGCATTAGTAAAATTTTTCGTAAAATTATTTGAAATACACATGTGGTTAGCATCATTAGTTTTTAAACATATTTTATGCAATACAAGACTGGAAATAAATGTACTTTACCAGGAAATTGCAACGTTTTGTTCGCAGAAATTAGTTGACTCTGTTCTTGTGAATTAATGGAAGCCAGAACGAAACCTTGATTCTCGCAGAGAATCTATATAAATAAATGAAATATATGAATTGAATAATTTTTTTTGGTTTCCTTTTAAAAAGCTCTAGATTTTCAATATATCTTAAATATATATCTGATCATACTCATAAATCAAAATAAATTACTGAAAATTTCTTCATACCATAATTAGAAATGACCATGGTATAATCAAGCTTTGGAAGGAAACATTGAAACCAGTAGGTACATTTATTTAGATAAAAATCATGACACTGTCTGGTTTAACTTGAACATTTTCTGTAAGTATTTATTGCTTAAACATTTTTTAAAAGTTTTAACAGTTTTAAAAAAAGAAAATAAATTAAAATAAAAGAAGCACGTGCAAAATTGTATAATATTGGAAAATCTTCAAGGTAAAATAATGACTATTTTTAGGACTGCAGAATATAACGATACATTTATCTATTAATCGGTAAAATATTGTATCCATTCAAATTATCTTGATCGATAAAATAAAGATTACAATTAAAGAATTTTTTTATTTTTTTAAATTAAATAATAACTTGTAAGAAGTTTTTTTTGTTTGTTTTGTTTGTTTTTTGTTGTTTTTTTTTTTAATTTTTGTTAAAATATTTTTATGTTACATAGACTAACTTCTCCATTTAAAAAAATAGATTTTTAAAGGATAAATTTGAAAATACACTTTGTTATAAAGAAAAAATATGAAACTTTGTTTTTACTAAATTAACAATAACAACATTTTCATTCATTAACATTTTGAAAATCTTATATTAAAATATATCTACTAACAATATTGTATATTTTTAATTGAATATTTAAGTTATTGTCATTTTAAAAACAAAATGCCCTAACAGGGTTCAAACCTTGATGGAAAAAACATACTGAAAAGAGTGATTATGAAGTATTAGAAAAAAAATATAACCCTTGATTCACATGGGATAAAACAGATCATCTTTATGTTTTTGTTAATCATCAAAATATTTCGAGACAGCTGTATTACTTTTATATTTTAAAAATGAACTTGAATTTTTCAAAAAATTACCTAAACTTAAATGCGTTATCTAACTTATTTTAATGGCTATATTTATAAAATGTATACTGATTTTTAAATATGTTTATAATTAAATATTAAGTTAAACTAAAACTTGCAATATTTGAATTACAAATCCTGATTCTTTAAGAAAAATATTTTAAAGACATAATATATGTCATCTATATATATAACTTTCTACATGGTCAAAGCATGCCGGGCAAGAAGTAGCAAGCAAGCTGTCTGAACTCTGACCCAACCGACCAAGCAGATTGCAAACAAAGATAGTAAACATTCAGAATTTCGCTGAATTGAAGTCATTTACTGTGTTCTTTCAGAACAACCAAGGACATGTATTTCGTAGTGTAATGGTTATAACATCATTCGCCTAACACGCAGAGGTCGCAGGTTTTATCCCCAGCTAAGACATTACGTTTTTAATTTTTTTAATGTTTGTGTTTCCCACTATCTTTTTCATCACCATGACACGCACAAGATGAGTGGGAATAAGCTTGACAAATGACATTTCAGAGGTTATGCACATTAAATTATGATTGGCATGCTAGGGTGGTGTGGGGTTGGAGTTTGCAAGTGGCTAACCACGGTGCACATTTTTCCAGATCAACAATCAGTCTCAGTTATCCCCGCATCTGAGGTTCATTCGCATTGTTCTGATTTCATCGTGATGTTGTTTCTGTCTGTTCAGCCCGTCCCCCCCCCCCACTTTCTTTGCACTATCTATGGGCAAACCTGCGGCGTATGATACGCCGCTGGCATCTAGTTTGATATAATTCAAATAAAATTCAAAGCTGAAAACAGCTGTTGGCCCGCATAATTTGATGAAAAATAATTAAGAAAAACACCCCTAAAAGGTTTCATTGATTCACACTTATTAGCTGGAGAATTCGACACTTTCTTTATTTCATTTTCATAACTTTTACTTGTGCTGTCCTGTGTTACATTTTTACTCCCAATCTTTTCAAGAGTTACACACAGATCAGAGAATACTTTTTTTCCACATACAGCAATCTTGAAATTCCTATGGCTCCATTTCCAGATTTTCATGATCTAGCCATTTTTAACAAGAACGATCTAGTTCTGTTTAGATCTTTCCAGATAATTTTTAAAAAAAAATTATTGTTTACATCTGATTTAAGTGTTGGAATCTGTCAGAACATTTGCTTCTTGAAGTCTCTATAATGCTCCAAAGCTTTTAGATTTCTTCATGGCTTGACATATTGTATGCAAATTGTTAAAAAAAATTTAAAATTATTTTTATTTGTAGAAAATGCGTCAGCTAAACACTTATAAAATCTCTTTGAAAAACATGCATTTTTAGCGCATTTTCGAGATGTCGAAATCGCTATTGCACCCGTTTTGTCCATCCGTCCGTCTGTCATCACCCTTGATCACAGCATCCATAAGTCCTAGACCCATGATGTATATATGTTTTTTGTATGCCCTGACCTGCCATTTGTGCATCAACACTCAGTTACTCGATCCGTTTAAAAACCCCGTTAAAACTACCAAAAAATATTTCGAATCGAGAGGTAACACTAGCGCAGGGAACGGCCGCCTTTGCCGGAATTCGAATGCATAATTCTTCAAGCATTGAAGAGTGGTGCGAAAGGGTGCAAAAGAATTAGTTGTTGTTTTTTAGTTGACGTCATTAGAATATGTGTAAAAGTTTAGAGAGTTTTACGTCATCATTTGTGGTGACTTGTAGTTGGATTAAAGAGAAAATAATTATTTTTTTTTTAATGTAAAGATATGACTTTTAAATAAAAAAAATGTCAGGTATATTCATTACACAAGAAAATTCATAAAAATATGTCTAAAATCTAAACACAATTACTGATAACTACATAATTCTGATATCTAACATAAGTACTGATACATAATACGAAAATGCGCTAACACGTCCTGAATTCCAATAGGGACCAGGCTTAACATGATTTTTTACAAATGTTTTTGTTTTGCAAAACATTTTACTGCAATTTTCCCCAAGCATTGCAGTTGCTTTTTTTCAGTATAGTGAAAGGCTGTGTTATACCTGTAGAAAAATTATATAGTTAAGCCAGACCATATAATTTCTCTGTGATTAATTCTTCCATTTTCTTTACTAAAATAGCCTAAATTCATCTTAGCCGCTTACAAATTTCTCTAAAACTTATCATCTACGTATACGTAAGCATAGGTCAGAGTTGTAATTATACAAGCTGTTTTAGTGTGCGCTTGAACCATATCAAGAAGAAGTGCTGGGAACTGTCGACAATTAAAAGCTCGATCCCTGATGTATTTCATCATTTTGGAACATCATATAAGAAGTTGCAGCTTTCCCTTGTAGACTGAGCTTCATGCCAAAGAAGGACATCACAATTAATAACTACATGAATTATTTCTTACCAAACAACTGTATGAAAACATACGTTATTCATAACATGCAAGGTGAGTAATCATTAGTAATTGAAACTAAATTTTAGGTTTCATATTTCTTTTTACAATGAAGGAGCATTCGCAAATTGTAAAACTGCATTCATAGTAGTCTTTTGCGAAAACATGGCAACTTAACCAGCTCTTCATTTAATGTATAATCCAACAGAATAACGCAAAATGAATGTCTAGCCTTGACTGGTTATTTATATTTCTGCTTTGATCCAATCACATTGAGTAACAGGCTACATTTTGTAAGCTCAGCGTTGAGCTGTTGGCAAATATCACTTGATCATTAAAATTATTTCTGATAAGTGGCATCCATGTGTGAAGGCAATGATTATTTCCCGGGGCCTAGGGCGTCCTTGAGTCATCCAAGATACCAATGTGCACCTAACACTAGTTAGGAAAACAAGGGCAGCGGGGTATTGAGCGTTTAACCCTCATATCAGTGCCTTTGAACGCTGCATCACTTGCAAACAGTCTCTGGGCCGAATAATCGTCTGTATAGAAGTATTGTTTGTATAGATAAGACAAGATCTCAGCGGTAGATTATTTAATTGTGTTCTAATTTGGAATATCATGAATAAGGGATTACCTCAAGAAAGCATAACCTCATAAATTAATTCATCATGGGAGATCAGTTTATCATGTTTTGCCAGGCACAATGAAATTCGAAAACTGGCAGTTATTAGACGGTTTAGTTTAGAAAGATCATTGCAAAAAATTACTTGATGGTAATTAAATTGCCTGTGACATAATGGTATAAGTATTAAGTAAGTAGCAAGCGAAATACTCAAGAGCAGACGGAAACACATGAATTACATGGCATCAGTTTAGTATAAATTTTAATGAAGGAAGTGATATTTTAGTCGCGTGCCGGCTGAATAGAATCAGCGTGCCGACAATGACACGTGTGCAATAAGTTCGCCATCACTTCTATAGTCCAAGTATCATAATTTTTTTTATTTTTTGTTGTTGTTGTTTTTTTTAGTTACACCCTGTGTTTATGTATTGTATTCCATACTTTTGCACATTTTGCAAGTACAAAGAAACAACCATCTGTGTTTGAAACATTAACCACAACCATCTTCTATTATCAAGAACATCCGATGGACAGTAAATGTTAAAGAAGGAAGTGGTTTAGAAAGAATAATCAAGGCTTAAACGGTAACTTGTTGCGGCGCTATAAAGTCATAAACTGATCAGTATTATATGGATTAAAATACCGTAAAGATATTACATTTTCAATACAATCAGAATGGTTATATTTTTGGTTCTTCTAAATCTCTATAGTTGTTGCATGTAAACAGTTATTACGCGAGCAACATTTTAAAAATTCTTATTTATTAGTGAGATTGGGTATATATTGATTTGATTACCATTTCGAAGCGAATGATAAAGTCCTCATATTTAATTTTACCTCAACGGGATAACAGATAGGCAGCTGAATAAAAATACATTTCTTAAATTAACTTTTTTTTCAAGTTTGTGTGTGTATATAAGTTTAATTCGCAAAAAATACTTAAATTTGAATACCTTAGCTTCAAACCAAGATACAGAATCGTTATGAAAATAATAACAGGTTCCATCCAAATCTCTTTCAATATCTTTTAAACATAGTTTTGTAGCCTTTGTCTCTATTAAAAGAAGTATATCAAAGTTATGAAATTGCATAGTATAATTGCAAGAATTTTAAAAAATAGGGAAAAAGATAGATTTTTAAAAAAATTACTACGAACTTAAATTTTAATAATAATACAATAAAAATTTCGTAAGGTAAGTAACGCAATCATCTATGTTTATAATTAGGTATACTTAAAAAAATTACACTATTCATTCAATAAGAGATATATGAAAAAGTACGTTTATAGAAAAAACTAACAGCCATTAAAAAAACACTATTAGTAGTCGGTTTTAAAAAAAATGTGTTTTTTTTCTTACCTATTTCGATGATGCACAAACAAACAAAAATAAAAAATATAATGTAAGCATAGAATAGACTTAATTTTATTGGTATCATTGTAGTAGACAATCCTTCTCCGATAATTTTATATGCTATAATAGATGTACCACTCAGAGTTCAATAAATATTTAAAAACGCTTAAGTTAAAAAAAAATAACGCTAAAGAGAGTCAATATAGGTCATGCAGACAGTCGGTCGTCAAAAATAATTGACGTAAAATTAGACCGTATCATACCAATCTCATATAGCCACTTCATTTACTCATACACTTAGAAGCACGCTCTCATACAAACCCACAGACACACTCACACACAGACATGCTCATACTTATGCGCTCCCACATAAAAACACATGCTGCTGCTAACATCTTTTAGAATTACATATGAGACTTTTAAGTGGTTGATAGAAGTGCTTTTCTTTGTCTGACTTCAGGAAGACACTTTTTTTAAAAAAAGACAATATTTGTTAAAGTTGCAGTTTGCTATACGAACATCTTGTGTTTGGCAGCCATTCAAATTTATAGCGTGTCAAATAAACGTGTTATTTGTAAATAGACTAATTCGGCATCCTTCCGTCTTGCGAGACGATGGTGCATCGCCGTTGGGTTGGGTTGCATTTCCTCGAGTGGCTGTGCAGTCCTCTTCCCGATTGATAGTCTTTGCAACAGTTTTTACACACGATTTGTGTGCTTCCAAATGTTTTGGCCTTTCTCCTAGCTCTTCTACCGGCAGCCTCCTCCATTCTTCGCTCCTCGGCTACTATGACGTTCTCTTTCACAACTGTTCGCAACGGTGATCGGTCATTTGCCTTACACTCCCAGTCACTTGTATGTATTTTTGCTGATTTCATGTCCCTTTGACAGATATCTTTAAATCGCAAGCGTGGGTGACCTGTTTTCTTCTTTCCCAAATCAACTTAACTATACAGGAGGCCTTTCGGGAAGCGGATGGGGCTCATTCTTTTAACAAGTCCTAGCCATTTTAGGCGCCTTTCACTAAGAATTAAGAACATGCTTTGGTTATTTGCACGCGTTAGGACCTCACTTTTAGGCACTTTATCTTGCCATTTAATACCAAGGATGCGACGCAGGCATCTCAAATGAAAGTTATTAAGCTTGTGCTCTTAAGATGTTTAAGTGGTCCATGTCTCGCTCCCGTATAGTAGTTTACTGATGACACAGGCTCGATAGACGCACATTTTGGTTTTCTCCGTTAGCTTGGTGTTTTGTCTTACCCTTTTATTTAGTTAACTATTGTGGCAGCTGCCTTGCCAATTATGCTGTTTATTTCTTCTCCGATGGACAGTGTATTTGAGACCAAGGACCCAAAGTAGGTGAAGCTGTCCACAACCTCTAAGGTTTCATTATCGATATTTATGGTAGAAGGATGTCGAGTGTCTTGTGCCATTATGTTTTTCTTTTTCAAAATCTTTGCAGCAATTGGAGAAGCTTGAGTAGAGTTGATTCAAACCAGTTTCTGAGTGTGCTGTTAGTGCCGCATCATCCGCAAATAGTAGCTCACGAATTAAGACATCCGTCGTTTTGGTCTTGGCTCGGTATCCTTGAATGCGTATCGAAGAAGTACAAAGAAGTTTTTTGCACACATTGTTGGTGCGAGAAAACAACCTTGTTTAACTCCAATGCTGACTGGAAAGGCTTCTGACTTAACTCTATCGAACTGCACTGTGCTCTGCATATTTTCATGGACCTGTCTGATGATTGCAAGTTCTTGAGTGGGACAGCCAATTTTTGCCAGTATTTGGAATAGCCCGTTGTGACGGACGAAATCAAAGGATTTTGTAAGGTTCACAAAGGCAATGTATAGTAACATCTGATACTCTCTGCATTTTTCCTTGAGCTATCGTATGGAGAACACCATATAAATGGTAGACCGACTGGACCTGAAAGTTCACTGAGATTCTGGATAGACACGGGATGCTAGGCTCTGGAAACTTGTTAGTATGACACGTCAAAAGCCTTTGCTACAATACTGAGGTGAGGACTGAAATGTCGCGACTATTTTTGCAAGAGACTTAAAGTGACGTATCAAACAAACGTATCAAAATGGGAACGAGTGGTGGGGGTTTGGTCAGCGATCGCTGGACTGAACACAGCAAACACGTTGATGCCAACAACAGCTGGCTACAAATTATTTAAATAGAGATAAACTGATTAATTTTATTTTGGTAAATTTGATCGATCTGAAAATTTCATTCTATGCATTGTTAGGTGTCAAAGTCTTTGTGCAAAATATCAGCTCGATAGCATCATGGGAATGGTGTAATTTCTTCCTTTTGTTTTTTTCGTCATACCGTACAGACAGAGCAAGAGCGAGACGGAGGTGAAGTTAAATAAGTGATTAAAAAACAACCCGTAAAAACATACTTTTGACAATACATCCCTTATGCACGATAAAGAACTAAAAGTATTGATTATATTCAAAATAATATGCACCACTTGAAAAACATTTACAGACTAAACGTACCTTACTTCCACTACCGTCAAACGGAGACCGTGGGATTGGGGATTTGGTCACCGAATGTTAATCTGAACTTTTGGAAACGCGTTGATTTCAACAACAACAGACAGCTACATTTTTATAGAAATAAACTAAAAGTGCATTAGTTTAATTGCAATACAATAGATCGAACGGATTTTTTTTAAAATGCATTGTTCCGTGGTACAAGCCCATTAAAAAAATCAGCTCGATAGCATGACGAAAAATGGGTCATTTTTAGTTTAGTTTTTCCGCCCTAATGCAACCAGTGTGTCGTATCCTTGTTACAGGAACACTTTAAGCTAGCTGTTATCTAAACATCTAAATAGTAGTTTTAGGCGTGGCTGAGTAGATGGTGAGTGGATATAATTGTTCATTCAACTAACCTTCTAGAACAGATACATTGTTTTTTTAAGTTACTAAACCCATTTTAGTTCAAATTACCTTACGTGTAGAAAATATAGACTTCCTAACATTTTCTTATCGTCTTTGTTTACCTAATTTATTTTGAATTTTCCTTAATTTACATGTATCTGCAGTAGTTTTGCTAAAATAAAACCTCTATATTGTACCAATGTGTTTTCCAAGAAAAGTGTTTTATTTTGAAAGAAAAAAAAGACGGTATCCGTAAATTGATCAGTTACATTACTATTTTATGAAATTATAAATAAAAATACACGCTAAGATATATAAAATCCTAAATAGTTTTGCAATATTATGCAAAATTCATAAAAAACATAGCTTGAGCCACTATATTCCTAATTAGTATCAAATTGTGTTCAAATGCACTGTTATTTAGTTTTGATTTACATTTGAAATGCATTATATTAAATAATCTTGGTAAAAATTTGGTAGGAAGTAAAAGATTATATTGCAAACAACGACGTATATTACACTTGCTATAATGATTTATTTTATCTTTTTGAACAACGTTCTAGAGCATATCTACTTTCATTATTAAGTGTTTTCAAACATATAGTGCTCTATTCTTTAAAAGGTTTTATCTTCAAACACTCGTTTGCCTCCCTTTGTTGTGCAGGACTGACAGTTTTGACAACTTTACTGCAAATTAGACACTGCTTGAAAGGGTTCTCTGCCACGAAGAAATCTAACTCCCATTGTACATTAAATACGACTTCTCTTCTTCCAATGTTATTTGAAGTTCATTATCAATGAGTTCTTAATATATGATTAGTACTAAGGAGGCGCGGGTAATATTATACGTTAACTAAGTATACACGTTGGATAACTATGATACAAATAATCGCTTTCATTAAACACTTTTCACTGTTAATACTATAATATTTATTTATTGCCAAATCAAAAATATGTCTGGATTTCTGGTACTGCTGCAATCTAAGAGTGATGTACACAGAAACTGGGAATGTGTGTGTAGTATGGCCACTGAAGTTGACCGAAGTTGACTGAAGTTACACGGTTACACAGAGCAAGGACAATACATCGAATATGATCATAAGATGGTTTTGGCGCACTTCAATATTAGGCTGCTAAACTTCATGACCTGCCCTCATTAGCTACAATGTATGTATATCTCACACAGGCGACAGAATGCAGAACGTTGTATCAACCTTCTCCGCTGCATGTAAAGAGTTTAGCTTTACACTTAGCATGAAGAAATCCAAGATTATGACTCCCTACTGACTATCACTATAGATGACTGAAACCTGGATGTTGACGACAGTTTTACATATCTGAGATTAAACATCTCAAACAATATCTCAATGCAATATAAGCAGTTGGATATGAAAGTCAGCAACTGTTATGGCTAGACTTTAAAAAAAGAGTCTTGTCCAATTCCAAACTCACAGCAAGGACTAAGCTGCAGGTGTACCAGGCATGCGTAGTGAGCACGCTCCTCTACGGATGCAAATCATGGACCACTTATACCAGGTATGAAAGAAGGCTCAATAGCTTCAACCTGAGATGCCTGCTGTCAGGGGTATGAGAACCACTGCGTTTTAAAGTTGTAATATTGCCTGGTCACAACCTCATGTTTTGACGTGTGAACGAATTCAGGGGGGAATTCACGTGGAGCGTTGCTCAGGCCACGCAAGGTCTGTCCAGGGCCACGGGTATATAACTCGTGTGTCCCGATGTATGGACAGAGAGAAACGGACAAGGGGTTATGCGGCAGAGGCCAGTGGCGTGTTGAAAGGTCGCCGGGTGACCAACACGAGGAATACCGGAGTTTAGAGCTGGGTGTTGGCTGGCTGGACTGTACGCCGGGCATATGTCATAACTAAGGACTTAAGTTGAAGTCCTACATAGATGTCAAGTGTACATGAATGTAAATAAAGGTTTGCTGTTGAAAAGGACTTGAATTGGCTTATTGTGAAACAGTTGTCGGTGTGTAAGCCTCGGGAATAAACCCTAGACAACGAAACCCGACACCTGCACTGCATCCTTGACATCAAATGGCAAGAAAAAGTCCCCAAAACCGAGTTCCTTGCTCAAGCAAGCATGAGCAGCATTGCAGCCAAACTAAACCAAAGACGTCTCCGTTGGCTTGGACACGTCATGAGAATGATAACTGGGCGCATACCCAAAGATGTGCTATACATCGTGCCGGTAACAGGGAAAGGTTGGCTGGTCAGCCATTTGTCAGATACACGGACATATGCATGCGATATATGAAAGTAGCCAGCATTGACATACAAAACTGTGAAAACATGTCTGAAGATAGGACCACGGTTCGGGCTATAGTGAAAGAAGGATCACTAAGAGAAGAGGAGCAATCTAGAGAAGAAGCTGTTGGAAAAAGAGCGAGCAGAAAGGCCTGTCAACACTGCCCAACTACATTCGTGTGTGTAGCATGCAGAAGAGACAGTTACTCAAGGATTGTTATAATTTTACTGAACTGAACTGTCCCTTAACCCGACGCTGGGTCGTTGCGGCACCATTTTGAGCTGCACACTATCTTATGCCATTTGTTACAGTTTTGAGCTGACTTTTGGGAATAGCTAATAAACATTCTAACCAACATGTGCAACAAGATCTGGAAGACAAGAGAATGACCAACAGCCTGGACTCAATCGCTGGTTATAACGCTCCCAAAGAAGGGTAAATTGTCTGCTCCAGCCGATTTCCTCTTTTTCGGCTTTCGCACAGCAAGCTCCACCTTATCACGGAGAATGGAATGCATGTCTATGTTAGTTGACGTTGGACAATCGAGCACTGAATCGTCGCACTTTGAGCCTTCATTGTATAGCTGAGAACAGTATTCGGTCCATCTTTTTATTATTTCTTGTTCTTCTGTAATACATTTCTCAGTTTTATCTTACATTGTTGAGATGCGACCTTGCTTGGTGGATGTCAGATCTTTTAGATGTAATTAGAACTCGAAGATCTGTGAATAATAAATATAATCTATGTTCTTTCGTATACGGACAAAAGCAATACATTAAATTCATACATACATACATACATGTATATTAGCACCAAAACACTGCAGCTATCGACTACAGCTGCCGGAGTCGTAAATTCTTCTCAATAACAAGTAATTAATAGTGTAAATAAATATTCGATATTTCGTTTACAACATTACATAAGATATTTCCATGGCCACACTTTTTCGTGCCCACGGCCGCATGCGGCCGTTATGCCACAATTTGCGCATTCCTACTCTATAGTGTCGGCACGACGGAACAACGCGTTAAATCTAGACCACCGAAATGCTTGTCAGGAGGGGTAGGGTTGCTTAAGAACTGTGACGTCGAATCCTAAACTAAAATAAATGTTCTAATTAAATATTGATGGCTTAAAATTGATTGTTCGTGTTTGTTGTGATATTAAAATGCAGCATCAAATTTAAACAATACTTAAAATGAAATCAATTTACAAATTTTCGTTTTCTAACTGTGGGGAAGAGGGTGCAGCAGCTTTGGTACGTCCTGTTTCACTGTGTCTAACTTTTCATGACGGCTTCTGTGGTTCGCGTGAAAGCAGCTAAAGTTGCGTAAAAGTCACAGATAATATTCCAAGCGAAGGTTGCATGCAACGCTAATTATATCATGTTCAAACTGGACGATCAACAAGTTCGTCTTTTTTCAAAGTTATGTATACTAATAAATTACTTTACAGTGTGAAAAAATATATCAGTTATTCTGTTACCATTCATTTATCAATAGCTGAACCGCAGTGATTTGCACGTAATAATTTCAAAGAAAACATAATGTATATATATATATATATA